>CABFVX010003224.1:0-18529 GCA_902151425.1 Timema shepardi
ACCCTTCCCACTAGTCAATTAAGGGCCTCCATTGTTCGCTAATTAGTCTATTGTTCCTGTCACAGAAGTGGCAAAAGTGTACTACTGACACGGTGCTAAAAAAAACTTTAATAGTGGCAAGGAGAAATTTGAACTAGGTAAAAAAAAACAAATTAAGTAAACTCGGAATCTCTCTTAAAAAGTAACTAAATAGTGTATTTCATTTGAATGGTTTTTTTAGTGTTGATTAAATGTTATTATCGGCTATAGCTGAAATAGAATCTAATTAAATAAATATTGGTAAATAAAAGCACAAAACGGAGGGAGGGTTTATCACGAACGTCGTCCTGCAGCCACGCGGTATTTAGAGCCAGAGTTTTATTGTGCCATCTAGTGTACGCCCGGGGCCATGTTTCATACATATTCCGATGAGGACGAAATGTATTCACTTATTCGGTCGCCATGGTGCCATAGCACTTTTATTTCGTATTACAATGTGAATGTGAATGGACGTGTTGGCTATTGGTGTGTACAATATACACAAAATAAGACCTATTTTAGGGCTTCGGTAAGTATAAACTTTTAGAAAATACGAATATAATAAAATTTTAATATATGTTTAGTATTATTTTATAGATATTGATAGTATCTTTCAAAAGTGACTGTTGAATATAAATGTAGGACAGGCGTTCTATTTTTATTTATTAATTTTTTTTAGCACCGCGTCTCACTACCCCGTTCGGGCTAATCGCTGGTGTTTTATTAACTGTCAAAAAAATGATTTTTTCATGTTAAAACTGGAATGTAAACCCAGGAGCTCTTTTATACACAACTTGGCAGATGTAACCGGCGGTGCGTGGTTACCCTGGGCAACGCTTTTCTTTGCTTCAAACACAGACGGAAGCAAAATCTCTATTTTATTTATTCCGGCAGAATTTTTAATAAAATGAAGAAAAAAACTGATTAAAAATTTAAGAATCGATTTGCACACGTGTGTGCCAATGATTTTAAAATTTCAACCCTCTGCGTGCGGTAGATATTGCGCATTGTGCACGACAGACAGACACACTATTTTTCTTATAAGACATTGTGGCATTGGAGGTTTGAAGGGAATATTTTATAATCTGGTATGTGGGAACTAAATAACGCTGAACGGGAAGACGCCACTATACAGGCGTCTGTCTCGTCGTATTGTCTGGTTCACCGGTTATGGAAAGGTTTGAATCGAATACCGTTTGGATGTACGGAGGTGGTTGAACTTCCTTTCCCCCTCCCCCAAGTAGTTTCCTCCAACGTCACTACGGGAGCACGTCCTCTTAATTCTATCTTCCCCGTCCCTACCACATTGCGGATAGTCCGGAAGGTTAGTAAGGTGTGGTCAGGGTTTCATGCGCCTCAGCTGTTTACTGGATAATATGAATAAACTGCACCCACTTCGAGATAAATCATAATGATAGGATGCCAACATACCGGACTAAGAAACAGAAAATAAAAATAAAGTGATGACCCTTTTAGTAAATGTATGCAATAATATTATCCCTTCTCTTTCTTTTAATATTTTTGGAAGCTATACATTAAATATCACCTGATTTTTCCACATAGAGTGGCAAATTTAACTTTTAACTCGCCACACCTTTGGCTACATTGGCAAATATGTTTCCCAACTTTGGTCAAACCTCAAAGGCTTTACTCTCGCTATACTATACTAGACTACCTATGGCAGGGAGATTGGGGTTCGAATCCTGGTCGAGATTACATAGGTTTTTCCACTAAATTGTTTTCCACTCTCCCGCCACACAATACGGGTACATTCCTCTAATTTAAACCTACCTTATTTCTAACTAATTAGCGTAATTAGTACATATATGTATAAACTGAACTGGTAGTAACTAAGGTACGGCGTTAACACTCATTAAAAAACTTTTTATATTAGATGTTATAATTTAATTTAAATACTTATTTTTACTAACACTAAAAATAATTAGATTTATACGATTCATTAACTAATTTGTAACACTGTCGTTTCCAAGCTATAAATCGGTCCAATTAAAATTGCTCTGCGGCATTTAAAATTCATTCTTAACATTGGACCTGAAAGGCGAAAGTGTAATTCGGTATATAGTGTATTATACTTTTTTTGCATTATTATTTGCAATATTATCTGCAAAAACAACACATTTTTGCAGTTTTTTTTATATTTACAGAGAGCGCGAAATGTTCTGACCCAAATGGATTTCAAAAAGAAGGGAAAGAGGGACAGTAATAAACATTTAAATTTATGTCCGCTCTCATGGGATTTATATTTTGTATTTCAAATAGAGTAGAAGTTTAAATAACCCCTAAAAAGTTCATTCACTAATCCTAGCTCAACTGACCCATCTCGCTTGTATACTTGATATATTAATCAGTTAACAGGCGACCTGGTTTTAATGACACGCCGCTTCGTCGGACAGCAAGTAGGCCTACAGCACACGAGCTTATGTCGCTCTATCTACCCGACTCTTGAAACGTGCAATGCTGTCTAAATGATCACCCTTGGGGGTAAGGGGCATATATAATTCGAGGAATTCCTTTGTGCCGCTTTGGCAATGTGCGCTGCCGTAACCTGTTTAACCACGTGTTCTTGTGCATTAGTGAGAGTTTTGTAATTGAATTTAGGTATTCATCGTGTGTTGCGGTGCAGCTTTATTAAGACATACGCCCCCCTGTCCCCACGCTCTCTCGCATCCGTCAATGTTTCGTTTTAAGTTCTGCTCGGGTCGCCTCTAGTTACAGGTATGCAACATACTCGGAGAGCAGTGAAAACAGGGGGTTTCATCAAAAATAAATACCGGAATATTTGGGAATTTGGAACACTGAACTACAATCCTTTGCACAGAAGAAAAAGGGAAGTGATTAAATATTTAGGTACTCGAATAATGTATCATTACCCCTTTGAACATTGGGTTGCGTTCTGCTCAAAGCGAAGGTGAGGAAAACATTTCAAATTTAAATTGTTTTGTGATTGAGTGATAATTTTTGTCTTCATTCTACATAATAATTTTGTTTTTAGTTATTGATATCTTGATTTTTAATCATGTTTTAATTAATTCAGCTATCTTATATCTGTTAATTTTTTCTTGCGTAGTAATTATTTTTTTTCACATTGATTAGTTACGGTTCTCTTTCTTAATCTGTATTTATTATACACATTTATTGTTTCAAAATATTACCATATGTAGAAAGGTTTGACTGTGAGAGGTAGGTGGAAACCATTCAAACAATTCGTAATTATATGTCTAAGTGTGTGAGTATGCACGCGCGCGCACACACATGCATGTGTGTTTTTTAGACATTAATTTTATACAAATGAATAAAGCTTATTTTTATGATACAAAATCTTTAGTGCGAACAACGAGCGGGCCTTTTTTATTTGCTTCGTTGCAGCTGAATATTATTGTATTAAAAATATTTACTTATGACAGACCTTAACTTTAACATTTTCTCATTTTACTAAAGCGGAAATAGCTTATTTTCTATGGCCTTTCCTGCAAAATATTTCAATTCTGAGATCAAAGAAAATGGTTCGAAACATTGATCTGAGCTTCTTAAAAAAAAGTAATTTTTGATTGGGCCACAAAATACGATTTAAATAAAATGAATTATTTTAGTAACTTAGCTTCAAAATTGCCATTCCCCTTCGAATAGGTGTCGCCTTAAGGATAACTATGTATACTTGAATGTTCTAATTTGCTAGGGTGACCTAAAATTGGTGTTAAATACTATATGTAGGTTACAATGTTCACTTTGCTACTCACGCGCAGCATCGTATCCGTCATTCGAGTTATTGTGGATTCACACGTGACGATCTCTAAGCCAATCACAAGATTTCTGCCCAATCGGCGCGAGCTGTTTCAACTCTACTTTGTGCGCTCTGCCTGAGATGTTCGGCACAGGAGAACCAACCAGCTCAAATCAGTGCGGATGTGCATATGGCAGCGCATGCACTTTAGGGATAATAGCAAGCAGACAGCTTCGTTGGCCTTTGTGGGGAGATTTGAAATAACCCGTTAATGTAAAACGTGGTAATCAATGTATTGGATTGTGCCACAGCACAGCTTTATAATTTGAAAACATACTTCGGGATAATTATCTAAAATAGGTGTTTATCCACTAAGAAATAAAACATGTTTATAATCAGCGGTTTTAAGTATGCGTTGCAATGTATCATGAGTCAACATACAGCGCGTGAGGCAGATTTTGCTTTCTACTCTCTGCGAACGTATGAATCAAGCTTTAGAACTGTGCTACTTTCTGCGCTAGTTGAGGACTACACCAACTCATTTTCTTTTAGACACAAGGCTTTGGCGTAGCGACAATTCGGGATTACGTCTGTCAGTCCCTTATGCATTTGGAGTATGAAAGCAATTAATTTTTTTTAAACTATGACATAAAAACGAGGCAAGAATTTGTTGATTTGTTTTGCTTTACGATTTAAATGAAAAGATGCATTTTAATGTCAAGTAAAATAGCTCAAAATAACAACCTTAACGAAATTTTAGCTTTAAACCGTTTATAATGCCACGAATTAAATTAGTTTTGAAAAGAGCAATCCTTGCAACAATTCACACACACACACACACACACAAGCACACTTCTCTTTGACTAATTACGGCTCCAGAAATACAGGCTTTTATATAGCAATACAAATCTCCTGAGTTTGGCCACAGAAAACTTCTTTTGATGTGTTTAGGGCATTTTATTTTTTGGCGACAGCAATTGAATATATGTTAAACATTAATTTTTACAAAACTTAATTTATTTCTCTCTTTGATGGAATATATATTTTATAACCCCAACCTTGAGCTTGGCCACGCCAAGACCATCTCCCTTATATTTATGTTTGTTAAGTTTAAAATAGAAATGATCGAGAAAATAAATAATATTTTATACTATTATAATTTGGGTTACCTTCTTATGTTATTACTAATCACGTCTCGCGGCCTGTTCAGGTTACACTCATACCTATATTGTCAGTGATTAGGACGATGTAATTTTGAGGAAATATATTCTCATTTACGTGGAGGGAGAGTGGGAAACCACGTGGAATAAAACACTCGGTTAACTCGGCTGGGACTTGAACCCCGACCGGTCCGTCATTGGCAAATAGGAATAAATTAGTTTTAGACTGCGTGCTCACCGGCGCGGGTGGTACGTCATTACAACCTTTTTAAAACAATTGTGACGTGAAATGGGTGATTCAGGTCGTACCTTTATTGCGTCACTAACTAAAACAACTATAAAATAACATCTAATTAGATTACCTAACTAAATTGTGCAAAACTTTCCCCGATAAAGTCTAGGACTTGCTGATCTATACCATGAATTTGGTAGAAAGCCCGTTTTATAAGGCCCTAATTCGTACCATAATCCTACTGTATATTAGTTAGTATCTGAATGTAGAATCGTTAACCTTTGGAGCTGGCCAGTTATATGGTTAGATATTGATATTGTCGAGGGGGTACTTTGTTGTTTTATTTAGGTTAATTTAGCTAGAGATTCAAAGTGCCCTCCAAATCTGGACCGTTGTACTGAGGAAGAACACCTTCATTTTTGATAATCAACCCCGTTTGGTGATAACAAACTCATTAATAAGTTTTAATTACATTGCATTAATACTAGCTGCGCATTACAATCTCATCACGCTTGCATTTCTTAGATTTGCTCTGTTAAGTTATATCTTAGTATTTACGATGTTCGGCCATAGTTGCGGGTATGTGTTTTAGATAATTATGTTCTAAGGGAATGGTTGGCTAACTCACCGTGTCACGCGAATGGCTGGCTAACTCACCGTGTCACGCGAATGGCTGGCTAACTCACCGTGACACGCGAATGGCTGGATAACTCACCGTGACACGCGAATGGCTGGATAACTCACCGTGACACGCGAATGGCTGGATAACTCACCGTGTCACGCGAATGGTTGGCTAAATCACCGTGTCACGCGAATGGCTGGCTAACTCATCGTGTCACGCGAACGGTTGGCTAACTCACCGTGTCACGCGAACGGCTGGCTAACTCACCGTGACACGCGAATGGCTGGCTAAATCACCGTGTCACGCGAATGGCTGGCTAACTCGCCCTGTCACACAAAATTAAATTGAGCTACAATAATAGGTTTTTAAGTTGGTCCCAATTAAACATTGACATGGGTGCAAATATGCGAACAAATCAAGTACATTTTAGGTTGCTTTCTTTTTTCTTGTGAAAGGAGTCAATTTTTTCCTTGAAGAGAAAGCCCGGAAGCTAATGATGCTGAAGAGTTATGTGACGTCGGTGGGGTTGGGGGTGAAGGAAGAGCGTTAGGAGAATGTTCAATGGGCTTAGGAGCAAGGAATATATCAAAAGCAAAGTCACGTCGGGTGAATATTTTTCTTCCTAATTATACCAACAAGTTCCCCCACCCTCCCAAAGTGATAAGCAAATGACTCTGCAGTGTAAGAAAAGGTTACTTGTATCTTATCGTCGAGCTCTTTTTCTTTTGTCATGTCGATTAAAATATTATTATTAGCACCGCGTCTTACTACCCGTTCGGGTTGTATGCACTTACGCCAATGTGTAATGGTAGGGTGATTGTGAAATGAAATGGAGGATCTACAGTTTAACGTGGAATCCGAACCACGGAGGCCTGGCATTCCCCACATTCACAAGATGTCTTGTCAGAGGCGAAGGAAGGGTTTGGTAATCAGATAAATCTGTGCCGGGACCGAGGATTGAACCCGGACCCACAGAAAAACAATCAAGGTCGTAAAAAGGGACTTTTATCTTTACGTACAGGTACTTGAGAAGTTAGATCCAAGTATAGCTGTATCATTTATCTATTTGATTCTGACCCCTGGTCTTTCATATTGGATCTAAAGTTAGAAAGGCAGCAGTCTATTCTAATTCGTGACATGGCGGGTGTATTGAGGTAGTTACCCCCAAGTTTATCCCGCTCACGCTATACGTAAATGTGATTACATTTATGGTTAATTCCATCTTATTCGTCATTAGCTTGTTAGTGTTAATATGTTGATAGCTTTAACTGGCCGATGAAACACGAAGCTAAAAAAAACTCTAGTTTGCAGCTAAGCGCGCTCAAAAGAATGTGACTGATCTGATGACTAGCCAAACTATTATTGGGAATTTATACCCACCTTTGCGAGAGCAGGGACACTCACAAATAGAATAATCTTGTCTCCATAAAGTTGGTTAAGGAAAACCTAAACAACTTCGAAATAAGAATTAGAAAGCCCTATTTATAAACTGAAATATTGCGTTATTTCTTTAAAAAAAATGTAATTTCTTGAAACACGAAATGGCTGGTATTACTTCCAAAAGCTGTTTAAACTATTTGTGAACTGGTACTTTGACGAACTCCTTCAGAGGACAAGATATTGGAGGAAGTCATTTACAAGTTGTATCTTCTCCGTAACTTTTCGAATAATTTCGTTGTAACCTGCTATAAAAAGACAAGCGAGACGCGCTTCCTCGTTTCTTAGCACGACGGGGGAAAAGGTGATGTAGTCAAAAATGGGAGCTAAAAAGTCAACATTTCCTCATTTATTTTTTAAGTTCATGTTAGATCCCAGAACTCGGTATTTTAACTCGAGTGGAGACCGGAAATTCGGATCCAATAGGGTTTGAACCTCCCAATAGACCATCCACTCACTTGACTCGAGACATTATTACATTCTCTCTTAATAAACCTATCGTATACTTTTATCAGATTAAATTCTTACTAATACATTTTTTGTTTCTAAGATTTAAATGAACTATTTCAAGCAAATACATTTAGTTTCTAGATTATTTTCTAATTTTTCACTATGCTGTTTTAAATGATTAATAATTTGCTAGCCTATTTCATGGCCGAGGCCTATCAAAAACTTGCTTCAAAAGTCAAGCTCCTTAGAGAAAATGGGTTTGAAGCCCATTTTGTGTGTAATTAATTTTTCAACACATTCGAGTGGATTTTGGGATTTATTCACACAGGACCCGTCGATTTAACCAGTTTTTTTTAAAAAACTATATATTATATAAAATAAAATTGATTAGAAATTGTTTCAAATAGGTATAACGTAGCCACAGCAATGAAATGCCTTAATGTTCCTAAACCTTCTGGTATATATATACCCCAATTTTCTTATGAATGGAGACCTCTGGCAGCCAGAAAGAGTTACTAGATCTACTTTAATGTATTCATACGTCAGGTCATTTGTTCTTCATATGTCACCAATACTGTGGAGTTGGATTCGGAAGCAATTTTGGGTGGATTCTGAGTCGATATAAATGTACTGACTCCGGCTTCAAAATAAAAACCTATAATATTATAACATATTTTAATTGTATACTTTTCCTTATTATTTACGACCATTATTTGTAATTTGGATTGACATTTTTATTTAAATATACATTCACAATGTCAAAGAAGCTTCCCATGATTTCATCTGTACTGCGATAAATTTGTAATTACTGAGTACTATACTTAAACCACTTATGAAGGAGTCGAAGTCGAAGGTTTGGCGTACCGACTGACTCCACCGCCCTTGCTATCACTTTGTATATGTTTGATCAATATCTCTAAAATAATGTAAAATGTTTTCAAAGTTGAGCACAAAAAACACGTGTTTTTCTTTTTCCAAAAGGTGATACAAATTTCCATTCGTAAGAAAGTAGACGTATAGGTATTAGCTTGGTGTTAATTACTTTCACGACAAGGAGAATCGCTATAACCTTATTTGAGAGTTCAAAAAATGATTGTCCTGGCGCCAAGTGTTTTACAGCTTACAGATTACTTCGAACAGACCGTGACTTATACAGTTGCAAGATAATTTCTTTTAATTTATACAAGGTTGATACGCACCTGGTAAACGGTAAATCTGGAAAATTTAAGGAATTTCGTTTGTCACAGGTCGAGGAAATTTCAAAAATCAATGAAACTCCCAAAAATGTTTACGTTTACGGTGATTTATAAAATGCGAAGAAATGTTAGTCAATATGTTTACAGCAAATAAGTATTCAGCAGCAACTCCCAGTAGTAAACTATTATCTCGTGCCAAGATATTATTAGTAACCTATCAAGATGGTTAATGAGGGGAAGATTATTATTTTCAAAATAAATATATTGACACCACATTCGTTTTTAATACCGATTTCACAAATCATTTTAATTTTAGAATATTTTGCGAGTCTTAAAATAAAACAATGAAAATGACATTTTAATTTACAACTTTGGTTATTCAATTTTTTAATACAGCTTAAAAGTTTTTGTATAGAATTAGACTTTTGTTTGTCCCCCTCTCCCCCTTCCCCAGCTCTGCTAATTTTAGAATGAGCCCTCTAAGGCGGTCGCCTCGGTCAGCGAAAAAGTATCAATCGCTGTCAGGCCACACGGCTTAAAATACATTAGTCCTTGTCGTTTTATTCTTTATTTTTACTTAGCTTATACCCCCTTACGCCCTTAACCTATAACCCACCCTTTGTCATGTCATTAAGAAAGAGGGGAAAGAAAATTACGAAATTAGTTCCCAAATATCTTAAAATTTCCTGTTGTGATCCTATCAAAACATTACTGTATTTGTTAAAGGAAGGTTAAATCTAAAGCCCTTTTTCATCAAGCCCTAGTCTTATAGCTTTTCAAATATGTTCAACAACTCGTTGATAATGAGCTAACGTCACAGTTTTTTTTTGCACCATGTCTTACTACCCTTTCGCGTTCGTTATACGCCGTCTATAATTAATAAAACTCAAAACTTTAGTGTTAAGGAAATATAGCCGTTTTGGAATCTTTCTACTTATTTTGGTGTGATTCATATTTTGAAATAACACACCTTAAAAATATTGAGTTATAGCTGTTTTACCAAGACGATCCTCATAAGCCCCTTTTCTTTCGATGTTAAATTGCTTGTGGCATTCAATCAACCTAAAAAGAACATCTTGTTTCTAGGCCCCTCGCTTCTTTCCGATTGGAATATCATTTGTCACCTCACAGATAGGAAAGGAGTCTTAGGATGCAGTGGTCTTTGAAACAGTACCGACTGAAGGAAGACACATGGCCCCATTTATTTCTCCGTGTGTTGCAAAGCACTTCATTTGATTCTTGTGGGTATTGAGCTATACATTTATGTTCAAATAATAAATATCAAGGTAATATAACAATCGATTAATATTTTCAATTAAATATAATCACCATATTGTCTCTTCAAGTTTTCTATTACTCTAATATTTTAATGTAAAAATAAGCAACAACTAATGTACATACCTCTTCGTTATTTAAAACACACGTAACTATAACTTAGTTGCTAGCTTAATATTTTAATGATTAGGCTCACAATACAGACGTACCAACCCGATTTCAAAATTGATAAAGTTGAATTTTAAGGATAATTTACTAAGGAATCCAATCCCATATTATTCTTTCAATCATAAGTGAAACTAAATAAAGTATATGCTATTAGTTGCTCAAGTGTATAATATGAAACACATTTTATATATATATATATATATTAAATCAGCCTCGTTGATCGTGTGGGCTATGGTGTCACTTTTGCAATAGGTTAGACTGTTGAGGATGGAGATATCGGGGCTCAAATACTATTCGGGTATATTATTTTCCACTCTCCTTTATGCAAATGTGGCCACATTTTCTCTAATTTCACCTTCATTCAAAACATCTCATGCGTAAAACCGTAACTTTTTTATATGCAATGAAAAACTAATAAGATAAATCAATGTTAAAATTAAGTTCAAAATATAAATATTCATTGGATTTTGAGTAATCGAAATTTAATTGGTTTGATCTAAATATAAAAAAAATGCGAAGTTCAGAATCAATGATTTACTTGAACGGTTTCCATGCCCCCCCTCCCCCCATCGCATCTACGCTTCCTTCGCTCCATATATTATTATTAGCACCGCGTCTTGCTACCCGTTCGGGTTATACGCACTTACGCTAATGTGTAATGGTAGGGTGATTGTGAGATGAAATGGAGGACCTACAGTTTAACGTGGAATCCGAACCACGGTGGAGACCTGGCATTCCTCACATTCACAAGATGTCTTGTCAGAGGTGAAGGAAGGGTTCGGTAATCAGATAAATCTGTGCCGGGACCGGGGATTGAACCCCGGCCGCCAGCACAGAAGTCCGACACCTTACCCCCTAGACCACCAGGTCACCTCGCTCCATATAAAATGAGACCTTTGCGCGCTCTGCTTTCAACCGTCTTGGGTGGTTTCTCAAACGGTTGACGTCCGTGCCACGAAATACTTGCTGCCAGTTATTTTTACAAGACAAATGATCGAGCTCTTAACCGTGGTTTATTTAAAGAAATGCTTTCACTTTATTTTTAAAAGCAGTTTCTATGGTCTTTAGCTATCTACTTGGAAAAATATGTGTAATGGAGTGACTGGATTTTATCTTGGATACTAAAACTAAGACTTAACAGAAACGCATGTGCATATTTATCTCTACATTTCTCTACATATTAATGTGATTGATACACTAGATATATATTGTGGACTATGCCCACATATGAAGCATTATATTTGTTTGTGATATTAGGACCCGGATTTTGATTACTTAAAAATAATTTCAAATTTTCAAAAAAATACCTAAAATATTAACAAAATTTCGCAATAAATGCACACGCATAGCTCAAACACGTTTAAAAAAAATGTAAAATGCAATGAAAAGCTCTTAGCAATCCAACTCTTGCATTCTGCTAAGTATAATATTGGTTTACAAATATCTGCTTCAGAAGTAATAGCAACCCCCTCCCGAAGCAACCCTCACCACTTTGGTTGTGTCTCACCAGGAATGTTTTTTTTACAAACACACAAACAAGGATACATAGACCATGACCTACATTATCTTCTCATTCATACAACTGTGGGTTGGATAAAAATGTTTTGAGTATTCACGCATTTATAAAACAACAATAGTATTTAAAAAATATAATTATTAAACTTAAATGCATACAAAATGACGCAAAACAAGAAAATATTTCTTTAAATTCCAAAATGATCAAAAACAATAAAAAATTATCTATAAGATATACAATTCTACAACCAGAGGATCATCAACGGAGTTTTATGTACCTACGAAAATTGTATGCGACGAGCAAAAAAAACAAGTCATCAAAATCAGGGCCTCGGTAATAGCCGATATTTTTTTCTTTTGGTTTTACGAAATGGAAAAGTAAAACTTTTAGTAGGTTTACTTTTTTTTAAACCTGGACTATGAGTGAAACAATAAAATGACTCGTTTATAGTTTCAACATCAACAATATTTTTTATTATTTGCTTTAAATGTGTTTACTAACTTTTTATTCCCTTGAAATGTTGTCAGCCATTCCACTAGCGTATGTCGTCACGGAAACTCGTTTTTCTCCATGTGTCACGAGATCGAGAGATGGGCTACCCGAGAGGTTTGAATTGAGTTTCAGCAGTCAAAGAGTAGCCGCTCGGAATACTGACAATCCTGAAGAAGGTGTAGCTGTAGAAAAAAAAAGTTGCGTTCCTTTTCTGTCAACGTTAAAACGATTCCGTACTTGTACTTTCATCCAAGGAGACTTTTTTTTTTGTGAAAGGGGAGGGGGTGTTTCTCATAGGACATTGCAAAGGGGAGAGAAAACGCTGACTATGACATTTTATTGTTTTACACAAGTCAATAAAACTTCTTTATATCGTTCTGATAACTAGAATTTATTAACTCCTCGACATTTTCCCATCGTTATCGACAATTTTTTCTTGCCTCTAAAAGTTACTTGAACCTCTGATCAAGGCTATAGTCCCGATTTTTGTAATGTGTGCAATTTGGACACATCTGTCCATAAACAATAAAAAAAAATTGTGAGAGGACTCTGATAAGACAATTTTTTTGGAGGGTGCCAGATGCATTTTGATCACCTGTCCGAACTATCCGCATATTTACACTTATGGGACAAGGATGAGGACGATGGGATATAGAGAAAATATGCCTTGATTTATGTAAAGGGAGATTGTAAAACCATAAGAGGGGAATCCAACTCGATAAGCCCCTGCAGGATTCGGACCCAGAGATCTCAATCACAGGCAAACCAGATCAGACCAGGTTTGACGATCCCCCGTGTCGTTCTATTTAGATAACAAAGGACAGTATTTAACTGATTTTCAAAAGGAGGGTTGCCTTCTATTCTATCTTTTCTCTATTTTTCTACTTTCAATAAATGTGCACTACTAATAGGTGAATTTTTGATTAAATAAAAAATAATTAAGCGAGAGGAATAATAATAATAAATAAATGAAACGATGGTTAATGCTCATATTAAAAAAGCTAAGAGGATTTTAGGAGTTTTGTAGAAGGGTTTTTATCGAGTACTGAGCATGCATGTACTTATTATAAACCTGAAAAGGCATTAACCTATTCAGATATACTGATGACAGAGAGAGAGAGAGAGTGTGTTTCAAATCCTTGCTTATTAAAGTAGTTTTTCTTAAATGATCCTCACTCCCCCCAACCCATCCCCCAGCAAAGTAAAACTTCCTCTAAATTCCATCTTTCTCATCCCTACCGTCGATCATACGTGTGTTAAAATCCAGCCGGAGCAGACGTTCTTTTCTTGAGGGATAAACGTCTATGGCACAGCTGCCTTCGGTCCCATGTCGATTGTGGCATGCAAAAGAATCCTGGAAGCTATATGAAAATACCTTTCCGGCTAAATTGATAATCCTTTCTCTCTCTCGCTCAAAGAACTTCTCTTGTGCTGATATCAGTAGGCACAGAAGAAATAAATAAAATCATTCCCCACTCGCTTTTCTAATATTATGCGAATGTCTAAACAATATTTCGTTTTAATTACTTGTACAAACTGCTTGGAATAGTAGTCGTTCTCGGATTTTCTATAAACGTTGGTATCGAGACATAAAGTGGATGTTGGTACCCTTTCCGTTGGGGACGCGTTTTATATATCAAGCTCGTTTAATCTAGTTAGCGTTCCCTGATAATTTAATCTAGAATGATTTTTAAAATGGTAAATCTGTGATGGGGATAGGTTGGGGCTTGAATCTCAGGTGGGTGCATTGAGGTTGATACTTTTCCTAAATAGTTTTTTCACTCCCTCAGTGCGAATGCGGGCACATTTTCTATAAATTATACTGTCTCTATCACTACCACAGCTTAATTATACGATCAGTGTTACGACCCGAACTTGTGGTAAGAAGCGGAGAAAACAAGGTTCATAGTCACGCGAGTGGAGTGTTGCGTGACTTGTTCGTCACGAGCCACGCTCGATTTGGCCCTGCTTTAGCTCACCTTATCGGTCAAATAGGCCTCTTTGAGTGCGCAGTGCCGCGTCTTACTATCTGTTAGGATTATACACTTATGTACCCTAATGGTTTTAAGGGATGAGGAAGGTATGTACACTAATGGCTTTAAGGGATGAGGAAGGTTATATTTATATGAAGTGTACCCGAATTTTCTAGGGAGAGAGTGAACAACCATTTTGAAAATACCACTCTCAGTACACCCGACCAAGCTTTGAACTTCGATCTCCCCGTCGTCTGCAGTCTTGTTTATTGCTAGAGTCACGACTTAGACAATGCGGTATTCGAAGCGGGTAGCTAGCTACATGTTCACTGCTCAGCGAGAATAAATAAAAACCTGATGATTTGTTACGCCACGAGTTAAAAGAAGTAATTGAAATTTACTTTAAACATTACTCTAGAAATAATTAAATGCCGGAACTGACCTAATAGCTTTTAGAACGGCGTTGTGGTCCAATTCGAGTAATTATAATAACCATAACTAGACTAGCGGAATTAGCTCAGCGCCTGATTGGTTTGCCCTGTAGGTTTGTACTGGATTTTAAATAATAGCCGAGCTGGATCCTAATTCCGCGAAAGTGGTTTTGTATCCTCTAGAGCAGCGGCTCCAAAACTTTTTGATTGGCGTACCACCCCATCAATTTCCGTTATTTGGAGTACTGTTTCGGTATATTTTTATTGGTGCGCAGGGATAACATATATCACAGACTGCACCGGCCGCACGAACTTGGATCAGGGTTGCCACCCTTCTAACCACTGTTTGAATCTGTTTTATTTTTGGTTGGATTGGGTCGTAATAAATTTTTAAGAATTTTTAATATATAGTTTTACTTTAATTTGCTTGTTTTCTTTGGTTTCTCACGGCGTACCACTGGGCATAATTGTACTTAACTTTAGTGGTACGCGTACCACATTTTGGGAACCGATGCTTTAACGCAAGCTTCGGCAACCTTTATGGTCCCTGATTGACTTAATAAATAAAACTTTTAAACTATTCAAATATCCCACAAACATCAATAGTTTTTCCAATATACTTTATAGGAAAAATAAATAAAATGTACATTTTCATAATAAAACTATTTAAATTCTCATAAAATCGCCGATTATAATCGACCGAGGTGATTTTGGTCATAATAGCATACTATCATATATTTGCAGGTTTAGAAAACTCAGAAATCGGCTATAAACGACCTAGTTTTCCTACATGGTCGACTTGTGATTGCAGCGAGATCGATCGGTCGAGTTAGTGACCCGTGTTCTAGAGAATTGCAAAGTCATTTCCTCTAAATTAGTACCTTTCCCAGTTTAACCATTTATATATTTACACACCACTCTGGATAATTGTTGTCCCATAGAATCACTGTGTTGGGCAGCGTGAATCATATTTGACAAGCATTACTATTTGTCTGGCTTATCGGTAACGTGTAGAAAAGTGTTAGGTTGTTTTCTTAAATGGTTTCTACCAATCCTTCCCTGCAAATGCGGGTACTCTTTAGCTAATCTCCCTTTCTTAGCCCTATCCTATTTATGTAATAAAACGTGGATAGCCCGAGCGTGTAGTAAGACGTGGAGCAAGGAAAACATTTGTACGGCAACGAGCTGTTTTTTCGTCTCAAATCTTAGTGGGCAAAGTTTTCGTCTCCCACAGCTCAGTGGCGAACAAGGGTGAAATGTGGCAAGAAACTGGTGGTGCGTCTGAGTCAGCGAGCTAGCGTGCGTGGTATGATAACAGGGGGAGGGGGCAGTCCTGCTGGCAATCTTCCCACAACTTGCTACAGCTACTCTTGGGGTCAAGCACAAATGTACACACGTTGCTAACTGGTTAAAGAAAGTAAATCTGTTATGGAATGCACCAGCGTTCGTTTGAAAACAGGATGGAAAAAGTAATCTTCATAGGTTTTCTGGGCTTATGGATTTCTTCGGCTGGACAGAGGAAATTGTTATGATTATAGTGAGATTATGTTGGTGATTATTTCACATTCATTCCTCATTAATCACGAGTATTTTTTTAATAAACATTTCTTGTACTTTCTAAACACATCAGCACATAACTTACAAAATAACTATTAATGACATTACGCCCAACACTAGACCCACTTTTAGCGCCTTAATAGGCCTATTTTCTAATTTTATATCTTTGTCATCACCTGGAATGTAACCAGATACTCATAAACCTGTGGATGGGCACTAAAACCAAACTTGAAGCCTTCTAGTTCCTTTTTTCAGTTATAGCCGTTCTCCCTTTTTGCAATGCAAAGGATATTATTTTAAAAGTTTTAGCAACTTATTTTTTAAAATAGTTTTTTTAATAATATACTTGCGTAGTTTTTATTGTTATTTTAGTCCGGTACGCGTTTCATTTTATGTTTCGAATGATGCACGACTGCAAACTAAAAATTTTTCTTTCTCCAATAAAATCTTATATATAAAGCATCTGGCATTTTACTATTGTGATTCAGATTAATATCGTTAAGAATCTTGCCATATAAAGCTGTAGCGTCTATAAAATTTATTTAAAAAAATGTATCCACTATTTATCAGAAGATTGCGAGGCGAAGTGTTGATGGCGTTTATGAATGTAGGGTAATAGTGCTTTTCCCTCTCAACATTCGATGCTAAAGTGTTATGTCTATGTTATATTTCATAAATTGCGCTATTTGATGCTCTCCTCTCAAGTTCCAGTTTCATAAAGCTCCTTTCTACCGTGATGATTTTTTATCTCCAATCTCTCTCGCGAGATATAAAAGTTTTAACAATCTTATAGCCTGTATCCATTCATCGGTTTGAACTTTTCTGAAATCAAGTTTTGGAAGAATGGCCCCGTCCTGTCTATAATAACATGTCTGTCCTCCCCCCAATCTTCTCGAATGTTCTTCAGATATGGCGGCGCGACGCCCCATTAGGACTAGGATTTACGGGCCCTAACTTTTCCAGCCAGGGGTGTATGGGGATGAAGTTATCACTCGAACTAAACAACTGCTATTTATAATTCAGCTGTCTGCCTGGATTTCTGCAGTCTCAGGTTTAGGGTTGGGCGAGAGACTAACCCTCTATCGCTTCTACAAATCGTTTTATAATACTTGTTGTAAAAGGAAACTTACCCAATATTTCTTAAACGGGTGTTTTTTTCTTTCTATTTTATTTCAATCTTATGTGCCTTTTCTTCTTCTTCCATGTTGATGGTTTTTATAAGATACAAACATTATATGCATTCTAAGTTTGAATGTATAGGTTACCCTTTCTTATGACCCTGATTAGCTTATGCCATCCGAGTTATATATTGAAATAATACTCTCGTGGCGTTTGTTTGTACTGGGATTGAACGCAAGTAAATTGAAAGTACTTTCAGCATTGATCGTCATACCATCACTTGAACCGATATCAATAAATCGACTGTAGCAGTAACAATCCAAATAAAATTGTGGGTTCCTTTGTAATAATTGGGAAACCGACGCTGATCAGAACAACTTTCCCTTGACGAATCCCCCAAACCGTGGCCCGGAATTCGGACAGCGTGACTCTCATGGATGGTATATTCCGTTGGCTGATCAAGACTGGCTGTAGGTAAATATAATATTCTAGGTGGTTACAACGTTTTATCACAAACCTTGTTTTAATGTTAATACACCATGATTAAAAAAGGACTCATACTCGCGCCGATGGGCACGTAGTTTAAATATCAATCTTATTCATTCGGGTTTGCCGGTAATGAAGGGGTCGGGGTTGGAATCTGGTTGGGTGTAGTCGGATTGAGTTTTCCTAAATGGTTTCTCATTCGCCTTCCTCGCAAGTGCATGCTCATTTACACAAAAATACCGTCCTCTTCCCTACCACATAAGCGTAACTAACAGATAAGCATATAATCCAAACTGGTGAAGAGACGCGGTGGAAAAAAAAAGCGCTTTTAAAATAATCAAAATAAAACACGCTAGTGCTTTAAAAAGTCATGTATTTCCACAACTTACTTCATTTTCGAGTCATGCAAGAATAGTGTTTTGCTAAACGAACGAGTTATTTTTTCAGACTTAAACTCTTAAACACTCAGTAATATAAGCAATTGCTAGAATTAAAGTTCTGTGACACAAGATGTTAGTCTGTGACTGTGACACGCCACGGGAGGGGCACTACTACAACTGGATTATATTCTTGTTCGACTCGCAAGCAATTTCTGTATCGTGGCTCGTCTTTTGGCGGGAGTTGTCGCGGGAGGAGAAGGCGGAACTTGGGGGGG
>CABFVX010003224.1:18592-50686 GCA_902151425.1 Timema shepardi
GGGGGGGGGGGGAGAACTATCTGTACTCGCCAAACCCTGTGGTTTGGTTGCTTGCACGTTCGAAGACTGTCGCACGGCAAGGACTTTATCGCGGGAAGTTCCGTGTGCTGCGTGTCACTGCCAAGGGGCACGCTAGTCACGAAATTGATACTTTCGGTAATGGGCTCGTCCACACCTCGATTAATTTCAGCGAATGGGATCGCGGGACACAAAATGGCGACTTATCTCCTCTCTTCCTGCGAATGAAAACCTTTCCACACAGTAAAATTAAATATGGGAGAAAATGAGTCGTTTCAGATTAATATTAACGAAACAATTAGATTTGTGGAAAAGCGCTTTTTTTTGTGTGCACTTAAATTAAAATATGTTTGATTTGAACTTATATCTAAGGGGACACAATTATTGATGGAATCTATACTTAATCTATGTTTGAAAACTCACCCATTTTCATTGTACGTTAGTAAAGATACCTTTGTTAAATGGAAGGTATGTCCTACTTTGCAGAGGTCGTTTTTAACTGATGTTACTATTCTTGTGAGTACGAACAATTGAGTCGTATATTATCTCACCAGGGTATCTTAAAACCATTCATTCAGTTTTATATTATCTTGACGTTGCCTTAGCAACGTATTTTGCAGCTTAAACAGACTGTAGAAAAACTTTTGTAAAATACCAAGTTTTTCGGTCAGCATTTTATAACACTTAACTAAATTATTTTATCGGTATTGGTTCTATTAAGTGAAAACTAAAGATCAAATTACTTATATAAATACATTAAAGTAGTTTTATAATTTTTGTATGTTTGTTACTGTTCTTCCTACTGTTTTACAACTATTACATGCTCAAGTCTTCTACTCGGGCGTGTATTAGAAATCCGTGACTTAGGTACGGGTGGTAGACTAGCACTGGGAGCAGTTTGTAGTCGACCTCGGTGACGGTGGTCTCGGGGTAAAGTGCTCGCCTCAGGCTCGTGGGTTCAAACCCACCAGGAGTCGACATATTTTAATTGGGCGATAAAAATACGTAGCACAATTACCTTCGGAGGTAAGTAAAGCCGGTGGTCCCATGTTGATTGTGGCAATTAAAATAGCCCTTGAATGTATGTGAAAATATCTTTCCAGGCAAAATTGGTAGGCCCTTTCGCCCTCGTTCATAGAAATTCTGGTATGCGGATATAATCCGTTTCAGAAAGTATACGTTAAATACCTCAAATAAATATGTAAATAAACAGAATAGAGTTCAACCTGAAATGGGTTAATTATTTGTTATTATGTGTTGTAACATAGCAGTGGCATGTCGATTATTTACGCCCCTCTCTAGCAGATGTTTCTCTTGCTGCTGTGGTAACACGAGTCATATTGGTACAGGGCTTTGTGTGTTGGAGCGCTCGCTCTGTAGTAATCCGGGGGCATTATCGGCGCGCGTGATGGATGGACGATGTAGCCATATGTTCACTTTAAACATCGCTATTTATTATTGGGCATAAATCACGGCACACTCCCTTGATTGATGAACGGCCGATCGTCCTCTCATTGTTCCGCTCCGATCAATGTTAGATGCTTGCGCTCTCGTGGAAATCTATTAGTTGTCTTCCCTTTAAATTCTAATAAACATTTTTCTGTATAAAGACAAAACTAGCTTTATATATAAATAATTATGGCTACATTTTGTTTGAAGAGAGAAGAGACATTGCATTTAAAAATTAACATTGACTTGCTCGAATCGCCTCGATTTGCTTCTAGACACCTTATTTAATTTAAGACAAAGTATCCAGTGTACCCTCTTTATCCTAGAGGTTCGCCGAAACTTTAAATTGTCCAAACACAAACTATGAATGATTGGCAGGTCTAATTTAACCTTAATTTCACAGGAAGATGCTTTTAGAAAATGTCTGATTGCCAAACTCTTCCTTCACCTCTGATAAGACGTGTATTAATCACAACTTGTGAGTGTGTGGAATGCCAGGCCTCCGCCGTGGTTCGGATCCCACGTTAAACTGTAGGTCCTCCATTTCATCTCACTATCACCCTATCATTACACATGAGCGTAAGTGCGTACAAACCGAACTGCTAGTAAGTCGCGGTGCTAAAAATGATAATGATTTTAGAAAATGCAAACATATTTGTTTCCGCACAAAATTGATTTATATATCATTAGTAGAGCTTAATATTTTGTTGGTATTAATGTTTTCTATCAAAAGTGACAGCTGCGTATCACATGACTTGACGTATGCATACGTGGAACAAAATCTAGTAACTCTTTTAGCTGTCAGATACCATCCTATGAAAATTTGACTGTACCTAAGTCCCCAACTCTTTTATTACTTACGCACGTACCGGCATGGTTTTTCATCAGAACAAAATTCAAATGTTTAGTTTTTTCCTTAGCAAAACTGTCGGGTATGGGGCAATTGAAGTTCGTTTTTTAGGAGAAAACCCCATCTAAATACTTATTAGAGGATAGGCTACCTTCCACACTCCCGTAGCTGCTGCTGAATTTTGACCAAATTAAATTGTTGCTTCAGTATGAGGTAAAACACAATTTTAAACAGCGGTGATACGCAGTCCTCCGTTCCCTTAGCTTCTCTCTCGGCAGAGCTACTTTCCCTCCTCATCTCGATCCCCCTTCCTAATCTCCCCACCACCTTTTTTCTTAATACCCTTTTGCGAGAGGAATTAATTCGGTGGTTACTGCCCTTACTAATGTAATTTTACTGTTGTCGTTGTCTGCAATACAACTAGCAAAGGTTGGCGTTACAAAATGTCTTGTCTGTTCTTGGTGTGAAGAAAAACAATTCTTTCTCATTTGATCTTTTTTTTTAAATAAGCTGTTGTTTCACCCAATTTTGTTGAACTTGAGGCCTTGCCAAGTGGCCGCGGCTGGTGTCTGTTTGGTGGCTTCATTTGGTCATGGGAAGGAGATTAGGCGATGGGTAAAATATGCTGACCAAACTATGGACATAATTGATGTTTACGATCTGGGTGGATTGTATATTCTAAATAATATTGAACAAATCTGGTCCTAATGTTAAGGTTCGACCTACAATGATCAAACTACTCGTTAAACATAACTTTCTCGAGCCGGGGATGTAATTCCAATATACTTTCGACATCTTTGGTAACTGTATTTCTAAAACTTGGCAGTTATAACAAAGCATATAATGATAAAGGTTTTTGGAGGCATATTATCATGTCTGCGAGGGAGTCGACCTTGGTGGTCTTGGGGTAAATTGCTTGCCTAAGGATCCGATGTTTGTAGGTTCAAACCCAGCCGAAGTCGACGTATTATTACTAAGTGACAAACAATCCGTAGCACTCCTTCCTTCGGAGGGGAAGTAACGCCGTCTATTCCATGCCGATTATGGCATGTAAAATAACCCTGTAAGGTGTATGGAAATACCTCTCCTGGCAAAAAGTAATAGGTTATTTCTTGCTCGCTCATAGAAATTCATTGCCGTATAACCCGCACGGATAGTAAGATGCGGTGCAAATTATTATTATTAGTATTGTCTTCGAGGGAACAAACCGAGTTCTCTTCAACTAACGATTCATTTATCTTCATAATGCCATGCTTTCTTGTGTAACGGGTATTAAATTGTGTTATGGCCTACTATTACTTTCGAACTAGGTAGTCGTAGGGGTCAATTTATTAAACTAAGCGTATAGAATTCGATTTTTTTTAATATGTAAGGAATTACTTTGAATACGACAAATTTAGTAACTATATAGTAAAACAAGTGAGAGTATCTACTTCTACCTAAATGTACAGATGTAATCTTTCAAACGCAATGGTATTTGATGTATAGTAAAACTTAATGCGTCCTTTGCTGCCAATATTTTATATTCAGCCCCCTTGTTAACTTTCATAGGGATTTAAGGAGGATGATGTTTCTGGACGAATGATCGCGGAACTTATGTGGACTGCAGAATTGCGTCGTACCTGGACAGCTGGGAAAACACGGGGAATTTAACGAAATTCTTAATTAAAAAATACTGGAATTTGAGAAAGTTAACTGGCTGCTTTAAATAGTTGGGCTTATGGTTAGAAGAAAACGCGGACCTTAGAACCAAGCACGCTGGCATAAGCAAATGTCTTTTATCATCCTTTTTCTCCCTGAAACCACTCGGTTACATAAATATTTCCTCACTACGCCCAAATAATTTTGTTTTAAACATACACCAAGAAATTTAAAGGGCGATTCAAAAGTCTCCATACATAGATACTATTTTCTTTTAAGCACCGTTCTAAAGAGGTCCTTTTCAAGGAAGAGCATAGCTATAATTTTCCTGGAAAGTTCAAGAAGCTGTCGCAAATTAATTCAACACGAGACACTCCCCTGGAAGATATCATACACGACACTTGCCAAACTTATTGAGAATATTAAAATGACCAAATAAAGATATGGCCGTCCACAAACATCCACCAATGAATGCATATCGGCCACGCTGCTGGCAGAGTTTGAAAAGAGCACAGTAATGACATGCATACAGCATTCAAATTGTACATTATTCTCGTGTATAGAGACTTTTGGATCAACCTGTATTTTATGTGAGCTACTTTAGTGAAAAATACAATCTCCATTCCTCTTCTAGTGTCTGTGAGGGTGGGAATTCCTTCTGAAAAACACGGGGAATTTTATTTTAAGAAAATTGTTGCTACACTAGACCTACCTTTGTAACTTTAGTTGACTTCTGTAATTAAGTTTTTAACATCTCTTTTTGTGATAACTCAGTGTAATTGAGTGTTTAGCATCTGTGTGTGTCATAATTACCTTAACTCAGTATCACGTTCGATGATGTGGAGTCTGCCAAGCGCGCCAAGGAGGCTCTGTACGGGGCGGACATCTACTCTGGCTGCTGCACGCTCAAGATAGATTTCGCCAAGGTAAGGAACTTTATTATTATTACTTTTGTGGTTGTTGTGGGATTCTGGTGGAAAGTGTCTTTTAGAAAATACAAACGTATCTTTATTTAGGTATTGATACTGTTTATAAAAAAGAAACATCTGCGTATAACATGTCTTGATGTATACATTTTCCTAAATTGTAAAATGACACCTGAACACAGGAATCGAACCCGGAACTCTTGGCCTAGCGCGCCATTTTTTTAAACTACTGAAATCCAAATAAGTTTTAGCACGGGACAAATCCTGGATCCAATGTACAACACAATGGCTGTTTCTAGGTGTAAACGATAATTTGTAATTCCTGAACAAATTAGAATGAGAAAATTGTTCATAATAGGAAAATAAGTAGAATGGACACGCTCTTAAATCGTAAAATTGATAATGCTACTTTAATACTATTACAACCGTTGTCCGTGATCTTAGGTGGGTTCGACCAACGCGCAAGGCCGTAGAACGGGGTTAGTAGTAGGACGCGGTTCCATGCATATACGACATATTATTTGATCAGCTAACGGTATAGTAAAATTTTCCAACGGACCCACCCTTGAAAAATACCGCTCTTTGCCCCTGCCAACATGTCTGTTCGTGCTTATTTAAGTCGTTAATATATCTTTGCTTGTTAAGTATCATAAAAAGTGTAATTGAATTTTCATATTATTTATGGTATTAGCGTGATAACAGTTTAAAAATCAACGGCTTCATTTCTGGTCGTTTAATGTGCCCCGTTGGCATTTGTTGGACCGCAACTGCGAATCCTTGATAGTGACCCTCAAAATTTGAGAGGGTCATTTTAATCAAAGACTATCTATACTTGATCAAATACTTACTCCAATGATCATTATCAAACTATTCCTCGATTGAAGATTTAATTACAAACATCTTATCTATATAATTCTGTTTTGTTGAGGGACCCCCATGCTAATTTTCGGTCAAAAAGTATTCTTGCACCCTTTTTTTAAAACTAATGCTTGCACCATTTCTGTTTTCTTAATCTTGTGGCCTTACATTTTTTCGATTTTTCTTAAAGAGAAATTATATAATACTTTGGGGCCCACCATGGGAATTATGGGTCACCACGTGTTCCTACATACACCCTTTTGTGTTGGAGGGCTACCTACCAGAAACATTTCAGCTTCCTAGGTATACTGGATTTCGAGAGTACTTCAAATTTTGTTTTTCTGGAAACCCCCTCCGTATTGGGGGTAAGGAAGGAGGGTCCTCAGGATTAATTTTTTGTCACCAAATATTCCTGCGCTATTTTTGGTTAGAGGTTACTTGTCTGCAAAATTTCAGCTTCTGAGCTTCAAGAGTTTTTTCAACTCCGTTTTTTTAAACCTCCCTCTCCCCATTTTGCTGAGTCCCATGACAATTTTTGACCTCAAAGTATTCCTGCATTCTTTTGGATTTGGAGCTACTTGCCTGCAAAATTTCAGATTTCTAGGCCTTCTAGGCTTATAGAATTTTTTGGTTAGAAGGAACTGGTAATTTTTATAGTGGAGATTGTTGGTTCCTTTGACATATTCCAGACAAAATATCTCGTTAATACAAATAAACCTAAAAAACTTCCGGGGGTTTAAATGGATTTGTTTTTCATAAACCAAAACTTTCAAACTATAAGCACTCCATAAACACAAAACCAATCACACTTTGAAATATCTTAGAACGACTTGTAAAATAAATAATTTTAATGTTATTTCCCCTTCGCCTCTCCCTTCGTTTCTTAGTGGCCGTTCGAGTTATATGCAAATATTACTTTAATGGGGTAGGGAAGAGGAGGTTGGAAATTATAGGAAATATGCCCTCTTTCGCGTGGAGGAATGGCTGTAAACCACCTGGTAAAAAAATGCCCAAAGTGCATCAGTCTGTATTCGAACTCCCGGACCTCCCCGTCGCTGGTAAACCCATCTAAATGTCCTTGTCATTTAAACTGCATGGCCACAACCTGGTTTTTTATTGTTGTGATGGGCCTTTTTTGACTGTTTTTGTGTTTTATTTAGACATTGAATCTTTTGTGTGTTTAGTACAGTGACACCGTTATGTTATATAATCTCCTTGTTTAAAATAATGGTCGAGTGTTCTCACTGGATGGAAATATTCATCCCGTATTGCATATCAACCATTCTCCGCATGGGGTGGTGAATTTAATCCTGCGATCCAATTACACCACTCGACTAGTACCCCGAAACTCTGCATAAGTGCATTTCGGACAATTTTTGGATTAAACCGTCCGCCCTCCCGTCGCGAACGGACTGATTACTTTGCCAGGAATGAGGAGGGTGGATGTGTGTGTGTGTGGGCGGGGGGTTACCGCACAATCTTTCGCTAGAATATACACTCTTGTCCTCCCTAGTGTTGAAATTATGACCCATTTACTCGCTCTCGTTTCAGCTGTGACGCGAAGGTTCTTGTTTTTGGAGGGGTCTTAGTAATCATTCAAACCCGGGTCAGTGGGCGCATGGTCTAAAGCGGGCGTGACAAAATAGTTTGAACATATTCATGCGATTGATTTGCTGCAGCTCTCCACTCTTTCCTATCATGGGCCATTTTTTTTTAAACATATTTGTACCTTATGCCAACATTGTCCACAATCTGATTCTTGTATTCCAGTCTTGGTCTTCTCTCTTGAATTTCTTTCTTATACATCTCCCAATTTTATCTTCGTCAAACTATCATGTTTCAGTATATGACCTATGTTAACAACTCCTTGATGTTTATCTTTCCAAAGTTTACTTTCTTCATTTGCTTTTCTTGGCTTTACACCGGAGGCATTTAAAAAACATTCCTGACTAGGTCACTTAGCATGGCTTCCTCTAACAACCCACATAACTAGGTTTCCCATTTTCTTTCCAGGTGATTGTGTTCGTTTACTTAACTACTACCTTTAATAGGTTAAGTCTCTTAACAACCAGCATTCACTAATCTATATTAAAAAAAATCTTTTATTTTTTAACTATCCAACAAATGTAAAAATTACCTTGTCTTATTCCTTCCATCCACAGACGTGTCTAAGCTTGTTACTTCTCTTCCTAAACTACAGTCAATATAATTAGTAGACTGAAATAAGCCCCTCCTTTAAAACGCACCGCCACGAATGTTGACTAGTAATGTTCTTGTAGTTTGCGTCTGCGACAGCCCGATTTGTGCCGACCCGTCCCGCCCTTGGTTGTCTGCCGGTTCTGGAGTTAGTTAGCATCCCTTCCTTCCTGCCTCGTAATGAGTTAGAACATCGGGGCGTCTTTGTGAGTTATTGTGGCTTTGCCGAGCGCGCCTTGTAATCCAATTTCTTCCCTTTGTTCGGTTGCTTCCCGCTCGCTCTCCTTTAGTTCTGGAGATACTGACTGCTACTCGCACTAGCTCTCTTCCTCTGTACGTGTCCAGGAGACTCGCGGAAGTTCCCAGAAACGTAAATTAACTCCAGCGAACATAATTATGACGTTGTATTGGTTTGGTTTTTGTCAGAATCATTTATCGACATACTTATCTCAGTGTAGGCCTAGAATATAACTAATTTTATTTTTTATTATCATTAATATTAAACCAATGCACAATACGCTTCGATACAAACATGAATAAAAGAAACCCTTAAAATTTAATTTGTTAAAAAAAAGAGTAGAGAATGGTAGTGGAATTGAAAGGTTATGATTGCGCGTGAGATTAGAGTAAGAGTTTGGTAAGAAAAACTTTAAGGATATTTAAACACATTTTTTTACATTCAACATAGGTAACATTTAACTATGATATTGTTTTATATTTATTGACATATCAAAAATGACAACTGCAGATCACACGTGTGATTATAAATCATTAATCTCTTGAAGTTTTTCTTATAACGAATTGAACTGTTATTTGTTGTGTCCCGCAAAAAAACAAAAATAAACACGACAAATTGAGCCATCACCAAGGGAAAGTTTTTCTGGGGCATTATCAACTATCATTAAATAAAAACACCAATGGGGGAAATTTTATCAATTCCGTTGTCAAATTAACAGCATTTCTGAGTAGGCCTATTAAAATCAAACTAAGCCCAGATGTTCTACCACTTGTGGTTTTCATGTGTTTGTGTATTCCAATAAAATTTTCCTCCTAAAGGGGTGAGTTGGGGAGGGGGGTAAGGGGCTAGAGAATACCTCTGTAAGCGAGGAATTGCCACGCATACGTTCAACTTTATGCATTATTTCAAATTATGGCTCACGCCAAAATAAGGTCCGAAAGATTCCAACAGCTGTTTTCCCTTTTAATGCACTATAGTTGGAGTTTTATTAATATTATTATTATTACCGCGTCTTACTACCCGTTCGGGTTATACGCACTTACGCTAATGTGCAATGGTAGGGTGAATGTGAGATGAAATGAGGGACCTACAGTTTAACGTGGAATACGAACCACGGTGGAGGCCTGGCATTCCATACATTCACAAGATGTCTTGTCAGAGGTGAAGGAAGGGTTTGGTAATCAGATAAATTTGTGCCGGGACCGAGGATTGAACACCGGCCGCCAGCACAGAAGTCTTGACACCTTACCCCTAGACCACCAGGTCACCTTTTTATTAATCGAAAAAAATGTGTGAAAATGTAACATTAGCTCACTTTCAATATTTGTGGAGTTATGATTAAAAGGGCGTTGGATTTAGCCTTTACCTAACAAATAGAGTGGTTTTTTGAAAGGCTCACAACATACATTTCTGAGATATTTGAGAACTGGCAGTGAGCTTTCCTCTTTACCTTGAGATAAGCAGACTTGTATTTCTGTTTTTTATTTTTTAATATTGACATGGCAATGGATAGTAAAATGTGGCGCAGACAAAATAAAGTTGAAATGTTCGTTATGAGTTTCATTTGATTACGGTTAGCTTGTAATTTTGTTTCTAGTTATAACTTTCCAAAATCAAAGTTTTTTGCAAACAGTATTTTGTTTGGAATCCATCACATTATTGATGAACATTTGTGAGAGTATCAGTGAAAGTCCCTTACCGCGTTAACAGTGGAAAAACTTTTCGAGGGGGCACTTAGAGCCGATGAAAGTCGCGTGTGTGGAGTCGATAATGGAGTTTGGGAAAGAAAAACTTTCAAGAGGGAAAAAAACCAAAATCAATGTAGCATCCTCTATCTACTCTTTTAGATAGCGCTTGTAAAAGTTTGAAGTAAGGTTGGCCCCGGCCCATGTTTGCGGTCGTGTCGTCTTTCCTCCGCCGGGTTGGGTTTGACGACGCGACGTCTCAGGAATCGTTGACAACAGGCGGTGACTGATGAGGGCGCGGAGACCTCTTCATTACTTCCCTACATCTCGGCCTTCCTTCGGGAGCTCTAAACTTTGCTAGAACTACTCGGCAAAATTCACTCTCAAGGTCAGTTAGTCTGGTTTGTCGGAGTTAAAATTTTGGCCGGACGTATTCATGTTTTTTTAAGTTACTAATAAAGGGCTACAACTGTAAACCTGGGTCAGTGGGGAAGGGAGAAATAATACTTACTCGCAAACACAATTAGTACTGTTACATTGCTGCCAAATCTCTCAAACGTGCTGTCATATTTGTACGAAAATATTTCTGCTTTAATGATCTTTAAAATATTTGATTTTGTCGCGTTTAAAAAACGTGATATCAAAAGTAAAGTTTGTTTGATGCTGTAGCATCCAATACTATGCATGGTGTGCACCATCCAATATGTGCGCCGCGTTCATGAATAAACTATATTGTATGTATGTTGATCATTAGTTTTTTATTTTGCTTATTTTAATACAAAAGAGAACAGTAATTTTTTCAAATAAGCAGACTGATAATTTTTTCAAATAAGCAGATGATAATTTTCATCTTTCTGTGCAAAAGTAAACGCATAGAATTTAATGTAATTTACTGAAATGTGACGATTTTGCTAACTTTCATTATTTTTTTATGGATATATTAACATTTTCCCCCTTTCTCCCAAATGTTGGCAAATATGCTGTAGTTTTCTCGCTTTTTGGAGTAATATTGAGCTCTAAAGATTTAACTTTTATTACATGTAACATTATACTATTCAATTTTGTTTATAAACTACCATAACACTAGTATTAGACATGAGTAAACGAGTCTAGTTTTGGGGTGTCCTGGCTGATGCCTGAAATTCAATTTGATACATAGAGCTAATTTTGTTTGACAAACTAGGTTGACTAGTCTAAGCTAATAAATAACATCACCCCCATTTAAAGGGTTGTTTTCGGTTAGGTGCTCAGAAAAGGCCTGTAATTTTTCATTTTTCGCGACAATTTGTTTCCGTACTAAATAATAAAAATATTGCTTGAACGGAACTATATTACTTTATCAACTTTTAATCTAAAATCGTGTTTAATTATCTGATTCTGATAAGCGTTGTAGATTTTTAGAAATCTCGGATTATTTACGAAGTGGTTTGATATTTTTTAATATTGTTTTAACCAAAGTGTAGAAGAAAGTTCTGACAAGTTAAAAATTATAACTTTTTAGTTTAAAATGTTATAAAATTTAAATTTTCAGCTTAAAATGCTATAAAATTTGAATTTTGAAGTTTAAATATTTTTTATGTAGGCTTACACAGGCCTAAAAGCCAGCCTCTTATTTAACTTTTAGTCTCGTTTTTTGGGTTTAGTCTCTTATAGCTTCTCATTTTTACAGATTGAGTCTCATTTTCCCTCCTTTTTTGTGTCTTCAAGTGCTCAAGAATTTAAAATTTAAAACTACGAGTCATGGCGGAGAAAATTGGCAAATTATAAAGTAAGATATCACGGACACAAAAGGATCTGAAACATCTGATCGTCTGTTCATAGAAGCTAATGAAATATATTATTTAATAGAGCAATGCAGAAGAGGAATTTGCAGGAAGGTAGTGTTGCACAGGGTATGTTGGAGGCCATTGAAACTATGCGTGAAACCAAGCAGTAAAAGCTCAAAGAAGTGGAAAGTCTTCGAAATTCGGTAAATAAAGGGGGGGAGGTGTTTGAACACAGCTTTCTTTGCCAAAAAACCTAAGAAATTTTTATTTGTTCTTTAATCTAAGTTGAAAAATAACAGCGTTCTTTAGATCCCCAAAAACTAGCATTTCATTTGATCAAAAGTAGCCCAATAATTATTTTTATTTAATAACTAACAGGTATACTCCATCCAGAATCAGAAACAAATGAAACTTAGCCTTAAACACTAGATGATTATATATATACACACACATGTAGATGCGCGCGCACACACATTATATTCTAATACTTATATAATGTACTTACACAGATTTTTTGGAAGTTTAATCAGCTAGTCGTTTTACAAAGTGTGTATTCTTGGACATACCCCTTTAATTTTTTTTTGTCTCAACCGGCCCTTTTTGGTTGGAGATTATTAAAAAAAAAGTTATTTAAATTTTAGTGCTAAAACATGTTAGCAGCTAACATTTGACCGTACTGAGCGGTTGAAAACACCATTAAAACATCAAAATACTTAAATAATTCTGTTTTAATAAAAGTCTGCAACGCGTCTCAGTGCTTTCCCATGTATCACCCTTAAAGATTATTTTATATATTTAGAAGAATTTTTGTTTTGTAAACTGTCAAATTACAAACCTCAACTCAAGGACCCCCTCATAAATCTTAATTTCACACACATTATGAAGTTAGTACGCCATACTTTTGTCCAGCGTGCTACTCACCCCCCCCCTCCCCCCCTGTCGTGGTGATCGATGTCGTCTCTACGGCCGCCCGCCAACAAATGGCGCTATTAAAGTGGTTAATGAGCCTGGTACGTTTGGTCCTCCTCGCACCCACTGGTGGAGAATGTCGGCTAAGTCTGCGTGGTAGTTCTGAGGGCGAAACAAGCTACTTCATTTACTTTCACATTCATGCGATTTACAGCTGTCCATTTTTATTGATATTATTTATACCTATAAACATCAATAAATAATAATATTAATCAATTTTGGTCGAAAAAAAAGTTTTTATGTATTCTCCAAGGCTCTCCCCTTAAAATTGTACTGTATTATTATTACCGCGTCTTACTACCCGTTCGGGTTATAGTATACGCACTTACGCTAATGTGTAATGGTAGGGTGATTGTGAGATGAAATGAAGGACCTACAGTTTAACGTGGAATCCGAACCACAGGTGGAGGCCTGGCATTCCCCACATTCTCAAGATGTCTTGAATTGTACTGTACCAAGGGACAGTTTTGTCACCCTACAATATACCACTCTAAACTTTGTTTTACGTTTGAAAAGGTTCTTGCTATGCTGATCTTATAAGTAAGTATAATTAAGTTTCTAAACTTATTTATTTAAAGTGAGTTTTGGGAACGCTAGTTAAAGGTATCATTTTTGTCGTTTTTACTATATCAAAACATTTTGTTGGTTAAAATAAATAAACTAGTTCTTCAATTTAATGTTCTTCACATGGTGACGTCAACATTTCTTTATTCTGTCAAGGATGACCTGGAATTCGACAACTTTTTCTCTTCATTCAAAAAGTTTCTCATCATATGCTAATATGCGCATGGTAGTTATTCAACAACTGTCGATATCACCACGTGAGGAAAATAAAATTCCATGTTTCTACTGGAGTAGTGGCAAAAGAAATTACTTTTCTGTAAAAAAAACCTTGTAAAAATACTGCCCTTAGGTCGCGTTCCCTACGCTCCCACCTTAGTAAAAACTAACGATGTAACACTTCATCCAACGAGGGGTGATTGGCTGTCCTTCCCTAAATGCCTTTGTGACGAGGGTTAAGATTAGCTTTTATTAATGAGGACGAATCTTTCAGTCGGCTAGAGCTGCAAGATTTACTCGCGACCTCAAGTCAAATGGGGATTCGCACTTCTCTCAATTAAATATGTGACGAGCGCTCAGGCCTTCTGGCTCTTGTCAGGGCGAGGTGCTAATTGCATGTCAAATATTTAGTGGATTGGATTATCTACTTGTTTCACAGCAACCGCCGGAATTAGTAATAATTGGGAGAGTGGTTAATTTTGTTAAACTAGTTTCCGGAATATATAAGCCGATTTGGCGCTTGGAAAATGTTATAAAAATGTCGGACCATCATTTAATAATCTTTATAAATTTTATATTTAAAAACTATTGAGAGTTCTTGTAAGTCTCTATAACCTTTCATTAATATACATCGCCCGTTTTGATTAAAATTACTACATATCTTTGTTTGTGAGTTTGTTAACTGGTTTTAAACGGCTCCTTATCTATCTGCACAATTTCTTTTAGAGAAGTAGAAACACAAAATGACAAACTAGTTTATTTTTAAGTGTGTCTAACTTGGTTTGGGAAAAATATAGCTCCATCACTAATTGAAGGATAATTTATCGAAACCATTCTCGTGATGCTTAATCAAGTATTTTTGTTAGGACGGCCTCGGTGGTTTTGAGTTCAAACCCTGCCTATGTCGATGGATTTTTCTGGAGTGATAAAAAATCCGTAGCACAACTTCCTTCGGGAAGGATGTGGGAAGTAAAGCCGTCTGTCCCATGTCGATTGTGGCATGTAAGGGATCCCTGGAAGGTATGTGAAAATACCTCTCCGGTTAAATTAGTAGGCTCTTTCGCTCTCGATCATAGAAAATCTCGTGCACTGATTTAATCAGTCGGTTAAGAAAGTGCATGCTAAAAACCTACAGATAAATGCATAACATATTTTGCCCGAAGTCAATTGTATTTTAACTTAACTTTTGTTGAAAGTTCTATAAAATTTCAATATATCTTATTGCTAAACTACATTTTTAAAGTGTTTTATGTTACTCTTTTAACTATCAACTTTATACATTTGTTAATCTTTTTAATTTCTCGTCTCTCATATTTACTTATCTTTAATAATCAATCAAACTTTATTTAACAACTCTTGTTAACCTTAAATTTAAATATACTAATTCCATACAATTGCTATATGTTACACCAACCTATGTCAACTTTCAACAGTTGTTTATTTTTATCATTTTTGTTTAAAATTGTAAATATAACGTTATAGGGTTTATTATCAATTTATATCCTTTTTGATTAACATATTTACAGTAGATATATTAATTGTTATACTGGTTTATTCAACCTTAAATATCATTAATCTTTTGACGTAAAGTTGTTTTTTTTTACAAAAATTGGCAAGTCAATTCCAAATATCACATAAGTTTATTCCCTTATATTTGTAATTTATTCTCGCCTTACTACAGTTAACTATGAGTATTATTAAAACTTCATTGAATAGTAATCTTACCAAGGGAACATGAACAATGCAACGGCCAAATACATTTAGTTAGCGATGTGTAGTAGGATTATAGGTAAAATAACTTTTTATAAAATACATTTTATTGATCTAAACATTGATTTTATTGTATTATTATTAGTTTATATATTAGAAAGTGAGAGCAGCAGATCACATGACTACGCATGCATATGGAAATTGTTTTAGTAAATGTTGTAACTGTCAAGAACAGGCTTCTTCCCGACTGTAGTTGGGAGCAAGAAAAACATAAGTGACAGCTACCGGCCAACATTTGGTCCCCACTTATTTCCGCGATTGAGTTATCCCTGTCGACCCATACAGGAATCAATACATAGCTTTGAGCGTCTCCTCACCCCACCAGAGGACTTGATTGTTCCAGGGTGCATTCATTCCCTTTGGGCCTTGTGTTAGACTCCTATCGATGCTCTTTCTGTAGCTTACATTGAGCTGTAATATGCCTTTAAATAATTGATTCCCATTATTGACGTTGCTGTTGGTGTTTGTGTGCTATTTATAACCTCGTCTACTACCCGCCCAGTCTATACGCTTATATGATAATTACTAGGGACTGAAATCTGCCTTTTCCTTTCCTTGTTCGCAAAACACGGCATTCGAATTAATGTATTTCATGTTATTACGAGTACATCATGTTTTATAGGATCGATAACCTCTTCTGTTAGTTTTTGCCTATTTTTTTATGAATAAGCGCCTTAACGTGCCTATTTTGACTTTAGCATATCTTTTTCATAAGGTATGATTTTCTGCAGATAAATAGTGTTCAGTTTCTTAGAAATTGCAAGTTGCGGCACACGTGTTTGTAGTAGGTTTTAAAATGGACAATGGAAGCAGTGGCAGACAAATGGGAGGAAACAACATGTCGTTTCAGGAGGAAAGTTAAACTTATTCAGAAATGGCAAATTTGAAATTAGGTCCCTTGACATCGTGTGAAGTAGAACTCGTCTTTTCAAATTATGAAAAAACATTCTATTTGAAAATATAACTCATTTCACTACTTACATTTTAGAAAATTACCTACTGAGATAACACCATGTGACCCGCTTCAGTGGTCGAATAGGCTTAGGCGTCACTGTTGGAGTAGACTTATTATGAAAGGAAGATCGAGATTTGAATCTAGGTCCGGTATACTTAGGTCTTTTTACTCACTGAGTTCTCACTCTCCCTCCACGCAAGTGTAGATGCACTTTAAATGCTACCTTCTCAACCCCTTACATATTGGCGTAATTAGTACAACATATGCGCATAACCTGAAAAGGACTTGGTGCTAAAAAAAACACCCATGTGAGTTGGCTGTAGGTAGTAACATCAAGTATATATTGCCTCGTGTGTGCTCCCCCACCCTTAAGTGCCTATTCTGGTGCCTAAAGTCCATATTTATAATGCCTATTTCAAATATTTTTGGTGCCTAAGAATCCGCTCCTTAAAATTATCTTCAATATAGTAAGGATGGTAATTTAAGCATTTTAAAGGTAATTTACCCGCATTTGCTTGGAAGGAGAGTGGGAAACCATTAGGGGGAAAACCACCCTTAGTAGGTCTGACCGGGATTGGAACTTCCGATCTCGCAGTTATCAACAAACCAATTTAACATGATAATGACGCCTTAAACCATTCGGCCACCGACGTGAGCTAGATTAAATAAAGTGTCGGCTCAAAACCCGAGATTTAAATGAGACTATGTTAATGAGAATGTGTAGAGTTCTCGTTTCGTCTTGTGGATTTATTTTTTATGGTTGATTTATTTGTAAAAGACTAAGGAGGCGTTGATGTATTATCAGGGATGTACCGAGGACGGAGGGATTAGGAGACACTCACCTCCCGTCTGAAAGTATTATTAATGTACTGGTAGAATATCGGATTATTACATACATGTAAAACACGCACATTCTTATTTATGTTTAAAAAACTTTAAATTTGCTTCAAAGGGAATCTAATGTTTAAAAATTATTGCCATCTCCTTTTGGGGGATTTCCATACGAGTCACTGCAGGTAACTTCTCCCCTTCCCCCACCCCTTTTAAATATTAAGGTTGCAATAATGTGTGTGCATCATCAGATTAGGTAGACGTTATCTTAGTCCGACGATAGTTTGTGATAATATCCGTGTTAGAATAATTGTTCCTAACCCTGAAGTTCTCACACGGGTAACTCTATGAGCTAGCTGGTGCTTTTCCTCCCGCCCGCGGTAATTCCATTAAAACGCTCGGTCGCGTTGCAATAAATCTGCGGGCTCCATGCGAATTTAATTCGTCGCGACCGCGCGCGCCCTCCTTTCCCGAGTCAGCGAAAAATGCGTACCCCGGAGTTCCAACTGGGTGAATTGCTCTAATGGATTGGTTGGACCTTTTTTTCCCCTTCCCCCTTTATCGTTCAAATGGCAGGTCGACATTCTTTTAGTGAAATTATAAAGACCTTTAGAGGTTTGAATACTATTAAAAAAAGCTTTTAGGTGACACTTTCAAAGTGTAAATAGAAATTTCTAGAAGTTGACCTTATTAGCATGTTATGTAATGTTTTTTAGTAACAAATTGTAGACAGAATTAATTTTAAGTATCTAACTGGGACTGCAGTGCACACATAAAACACCATAGTAGGCCTATGCATCACATGTAAATAGGCTTACCTTGGCATAATTAATTTACCACACCTAAGATTCAATGTTGATGTATTCAGCAGGATTGATACTTACAAGTAAAAGCCAAGAAAGTTTGAGTCACCGTTTTGCACGTTTCAAACTACTTGATATAAGATGATTTTAGTTAAACATACATATCTGTAAACCTCTCAACACCAGCTCAGTTTATGTTTGATCAGAAGAGCTAAATAGATTTATGTGGCTCAGCTATATGACATGCTTGCTTCACCCTCTCCCTGTTACTTCTTGTTCTACTTGGCAAGCAGTGTGAAAATGTTGGCGATGCTATAGTCGAATACAACATCCCTCGCTATACGTGATCTCACTTTACGCGTTTCCATAATTCGTCCCGTGCCCATAGTCATTCTCAATTCATATTTTTAAGGCAGAGTCTATGGTTGACGTGCGGAAATCGTCGGCTAATAATAGCACAAATAATAGCTTCGGCTATTTGATTCTTAATTATGCGATTCCTTACAATTATAATAATTGTACAAATGGCTGCAATAATCCAACTACTGAGTCGAAGGTGGTTGCGTTATCTGATAGCTCATGATCTTAAATCACACATTTGTAGCCGATGATTTCCGCACGTCCATCATAGACTCTACCTTAAAATATGAGTGAAGAATGACCCTGGGCACGGGACGAATCCTGGATAAGTCAGTAGGTAGAGCATTGGCGTACTAAGCCAAGTCCCGGGTTCCATTGCCGTGTCCAGGTGCCATTTTTCAATTTTCAGAATAAAGACACTAAGCAAAATTGAAGAGACAAAGAAAGCCAACTCTAATATATTTTATCGGGATGAAGTGATGGTTGTGTCGACTAGATAATTCCAACCACCGGGTGTCTCAGCAGTGGCGCCAGGCCCGTTGTACTCTTTCCTACCTCCCTTGTCGCCATGGCAACGCCGGGTTTCTTGCCTCCCCCCACCCCTCTACACCTTGCACGCACATTCACCTCACCCTCATGGTCATTGTTAAATGGGCCAGACGCCGCTCGCTGTTGATCTAACTGAGTAAGGGGGAGTGGGCTTTATGACTCCCGGGGGACGTATTTTTTCAGAGTTTTATAAAAATTACATTGTTGCCATAGTTTTAAAGGGGACGGGGTTGAGACTTAGATTTCCAAAGATGACGCCTTAAAAACACATGGATGACTTTGGGTATTAAGTAATCCTATGTGACTGTCTTATCCAAAGGCCTGAAGAAATACCAAACAAAATAATGTTTTTGAGCCCCGAGACCTTATATCAAAGTAAACTACTTTTTTTAGTCTTAAGATGAATCCCTCGTCGATCAATAAAGACAATTTTTTTGGTTTAATTCTTTTTTTAAAAAGTGAGCTATGTTTAGAGTCGACCCGACTAAACTCAACATAAAGCTTGGTGCAAACATGTAATTGTCCGTATAGTAAAGTAGCGGCTCGATGCGTATTTTTTATATTTGCTCACACTTGTACATATAATATCGACTCGTTAAGTATTGCTTACGTTGATGTGGGGGGGGCTATAACTGTTTGTATCTCATTGAATCGGATTTTTTCTACATTTTTTTGAAAAGCCAGATAAAAAGATACAAACTAATTAGTAATATTTTTCGAGCCCTTGAGATACGCCACGGTTTATGTATGCTTAAAAGGTGGCGGTTGGCGATGGTGGTGTTGGTGGTGTACTGTGGTGTACTGTGGTGTAGTCTAATTAGCACGGCTGCCCGGCGGTCAGGCTTTTCTCGTACCTGACAGCTTCAAGCCTGGTGCGATATTAACTTGGCGGCTTGCTAGTCCCTGAACCGGTGGACTCATCACCGGGACTGTTTGCAATGCAAGTCGACATATTTGATCAAGTAATTGAAGATTTGACGATTGTGCTTCTAAATGTGGTGGCGGTGGTTTATTTGGGTTGTGTTTGGTATTTAACTTAATTTTCACGAACCGACCAATCATTAGATTATATGACTTATAAGACTAACTTTAATATCTAGAAACGGCACATCACCCAACCCCAGGCCGTTACTATATCATTGTGAAAGGGGGAAACCCGTATTTGACCAACTGACACATTTTTAGGCTATACCGGGAATTTGACCCGTGACCTTAATCTTAGCCAGATGCGCCACCGAATGACCTTAAAAGTTTCATTAGATAGACAAATCAAGCGGAGGTCCATCAGCTGGATTATGTTTAATCTTAGACGTACGTTTATTTAGAGAACGACGATGCCAAGTGAATGTTCTGGTGAATTCTGAAGTTAAATACGAGAACAGGTTGATTCATGCACATACACTACAGGGGATTTGAACGTTTATTCAAACATTAAAAGTAACGAGCTGTTTCATTTCGCAAAGTATGCTTGAAAGGGAAACATGATTACTAAGTAAGGACATAAGAATGCAAAATAGATTGGTTTCTAGAGGTATGTGCTGCTGTCACATTACTCTGAAACTGGGAGTATCATGGGGAACACGTTTCGCTTATACGAGTAGATCTTTGGGACGTCTGTGGGGCCCTCCTGGATCTGAGACTGACATTTTTCCAAACTCAGAACGAGGCGCATTGTGTAGCCTGTAATGAATTGTGAAATGATGATATTGATTATCATTTATTTACTGTATTTTCATTGCGAAGACTAGAAATTACTTTGTAATGTGTGGAAATCACACCTCAACCAATCCCGCAAGGTATACCCACTATTTGAACTGTGGATTGCCGAGAGTCGACTGCCGCTTTTAGGACACGTGATCCAGCTCAACCAATCACAGCCAAGCAGACCTCCCAACGCTCTAGTCCATGATTATAAAAACAAAATATTTGGTTTTGTCATCGACATCGCAGTGAGCATCGAGGGTGACCTTCTCTGCATGCTCTCGCCCATTACTTTGATTGCTCTTGGTTTACATGGATGAAACATCCATCGCGACAAATTTTCCGTGTGACTCCCCTGTACGCAATCTTTTCAAGGAGCGTTAGAATCCGGAACTCATGTATTTTCTTGTACAGTAGCCCCATGGCTTCTTTGGTGCTGATTGACAGCTCACATCTCACTTCTGACAGTCTACATTTAGGTATAATACCTAAATTTTGACTGTCAGAAGTGACAGCTGCTAAACACATGTTTTTGCAGCTCATATGGTTCGGCGTAGGGATACATTATTTGGTATGGTAACTTTTCAAAGCTTTTAGCTGTCAGCTGTGAGCTGTCACTCAAAGAAGCCATGGGGCTACTGTATGTATGAGTACACGTATTGAACATTTGCATGTTGCATTTCACTATAGATTATAAGTTTTAGTTGTTCCTTATAGCCGCGGCATCGCCACGCATAGTTTGGTAACCCCCGCTAAAAGCTAATCATTACTGTGTTGATACCTCTTCAATAATAATAATAATAATAATAATAATAATAATTTAGCTTAATTGTTTCTGAATACTGTATTGACAGCAATCCATGGCGTTATTTTTAAGATGCTCTAAAATGGTTTTCTCTTGAAATACACTGGTCTGTTTTTACAACAGATTTTAATTAAAACCTGCTTAGGCGGCCGCATAGTTTAAACTTTAAGGCATTACTCTCACAATAGACTAGACTACCGATGACGAATAAAGAGATCTGAGTTTGACCCCTGTCGGATGTCTTTCTTATAGTTTCTCACTCTCGGCGTGATTGCACTCTAAATTCAACCGTACTCGTCCCTAACTCATTAGCATAATGAGTACAAAGGTGTCCGGACAGGTAGTAAGACGTGCTGTTAAAAAAAACCTAACTCGCTTTTAAATTTTTATTAGATTGCAAGATATATAACTTTCTAATCAATGTGAAATTATTGTTAACTGATAATTAGTTTAGGATTTTTTTCTACGCAAATTTATGTATAATAAAATGTAGCATTTTTCTTAAAATAAACTTAATGGGTCGTTTATAAATCATCCATAATTTATTTGGAGTTATTAAAAGACGTCTAAATAAAGTGATTAAGCTAAGCAAATTAAGGTGGCTTCCTAGACGTTAATAACACGTAGGGGGAAAAAAGGGGGGTGGTTTTACCGTCCGATAACTTGCTCCGTGCGGTATATAAGGGGTAGGCAACTTTTATAACAGACCAGTACGGCGGTTTGCGTTTAGACGAATCTAGGGGGCATCGTAACAAGTTGGTGTAACCGCGTTAAGAATAATTTGCGGTATTGTCAGAGGAACTGTAAATCGAAAGCTAGCTGCACATCTCATTTGTCGGGACTAGGTTATTCTTTGTTTGGATTTATCGAAGATAATCTCAAGTAACCGGGCCCAACTGTAGCCTTACCTGAAGTTGGGAGGGCGGTGCTCACGCCTGACTGGGTGCACCGGGATATTTGTTCTCTTCATTCCCCTTCAATTTATTTTAATTTCTATCCTCTTCCCAGGCGAATGTTGGTTTATTTCCTATAAGGGGAGTGTAGAATAGTGTACTAAATTAAACGCTTATCTACCCTTCTAGAAGTAAAGCGTTATAATTCCGTTTATTTCTTCAATGGAGGGGAATATATAAATTCTTTTCAGCTATTTCTAAATATTTTCTTTTCTATTGCTAGAGTTGCTTATGATTACTTATTGGTGGTAAGTGATAATTTTTTCCGCTGTTTCCACAATCTCAAACCTATTCGATATCGTTTTAATAATATTCGTGTTTAAGCTACGCTAATATAAAATCCAAGTTTTTGAGCTGGAAAGTAGCTACAAAACTCTTATTTAAAAAGTTCGCTCCTTGATAATTGTTTGTCTCACGGGACCAGTCCACAGCTGGGGCACTTAACTGCTCCCTGCTACGAAACACGACACCCTGGAGTTGGTAAAAACGTTTATTTAAGAACTCGACTCAACGTTGACTTTTTAACTTCATTAAAAACTTTGGTCATCCCGATGACAACTTAGCTCGGAAAGCTCCTTTTATTCCGTGAGTTTGAACGTCTTTGCTTCTTCAGACCTTCCCTCCATACTATCTCACCCTCCCTCGATCTCTTTTTACTGAACGCTATCAGGAGAGAAGGGACGCAATAAAGCTTGACGTATTGAGAGTCTGTATAACTACGACTGGCACTGTCGCCGTCTGTCTCCTCCCGTCTCCCCACTCTTTTGTTTTTACACTTATTTCTTTAGCTCCTCTTTGCGTCACTCTATCTGTTTTGACTACATTTCCACTAGAATTGTGGCATTTTATTGGCTTCTTATTTGGTTTTCAGTTCAAATTATTTTATTGCTCACCAGCATCGGTGGCAGTGTGGTCTAAACGCGCCACTCTTTTGCTGGACTGGCTTGCCGGTGAAGGGAAAATCAGGGTTTGAATCCCGGTCGAGGGTTCGTAGTAGGGTTTCTCTTAAATAGTTTTCCACTCTCCCTCCACGAAAATTCACCTTAATTTCCTCTAAAATTCTACTCTCCTCACTGCTATTCATTCAATGTAGTTAGTATTAGCAGCAGTTGGATTATCAATTCATAGACCACTCAGGGGTGGTTGGTATTACTGTAATTGGTGTGTGTTTTTAAGCATAATGGGTACTGGTACGTTGTGTCAAGTAACTTATCTTCTAGGTCGTGTTTGTTGATTTGAATTTAGTAGTTGTTGCATGGAGCAATGCTTTAAGTACGTTTTCTCCCGTCTGAAACTTTAGCTCTGTCGATAGCATGTCTGCCTACTGAGCACCGTAAACACATTTTTTGTGTGGTAATTTTGGACACTCCCCTCCTTTGTAAGCAAAAATAAGCAAACGCCTAACCCCTCTACCCTATACATGTAGTTTTTTAATTTTTTTCACAGCAATAACCATTAACCTATTTTCATACAATTAATAAATTGCGGTTTGTTTCTAACAAAGAGGTTTAAATTAATGGTGCGAAATAATTAACAATAAATACTGCTGTAAACAGAATTTAATTTTATTGTACTAAAATGGTGAAATTAAAAAAAAATATAAATTTATATATATTTAAAAATTTAGCTTACAGTTAATTCAAATAATATTAAAAAAAAGTATGAGTGCATACATGAATTGTTATAGTTATAAAAAACATTTTAGCCTGTTTCTATGTCTTTAGATAAGCCTTGTTCTGACCCCCCTTGTTAGTAAAAGTAAGCAAAGACAGAATCTTTAATCCTAGGGTGCTTTCGTAATACCAAACACCCCCTAAGAGCATTATGCTGCATTGTTACCTCAGGGTCGCGTTGGGGGGGAGGTGGGGCAAAGGGTACAATTGCCCCGGACATTACATTCCACGGGGCAACTTTTCCCCCCAAAATTATTAAATTCAACTAGTTATCATTCTAAAGTTCACATCAGTCTACAGATAATTAACAGCAATAAGTACAGGGGTGCAGAATATGTCCGAACGCGCGAACGAGGTTCAGTGAAAATTTGGGGCAGGGAAAAGTCCAATTTTCAAATTAAACTTATGTTTCTACTGAATAATTATTTTATTACTTTTGACCAAAAATTGTTTTGGTATGAAAACTAAAAAATAAACTGCCTTTTAACTCGCGTTTCCTACTTGCCCACCTTAATAGTATTAAAAGGGGATAAGATTTAAATATATATTTGTGATGAGCTAGTAGCTCAGAGCTACACAGCTAAAATAGACAAAAATGGCAAATAATAATAATACATGTACAGTGTATGTATATATATATATATATATATAGTCAATACTGTGCATAAGTTTTTAGAAGACCACAGACTATAGTGTGTATTCTGATGCTAGCGCTGTCACGTAGAAACATGTCAATTGATTCATCAACCTAAGGAGCAAGGGATTTTAAAACTTATAAGAAAATATTTAAATATATTATTTGTTCCTTATTTAACATCACCGTACAATTTAACTGGATTAATACAAAACTTAGTATTTTAATCAATTTACCATTTATAACTTTACATTTTTTTAATGTATTAGTTTTTTTTCATTGTTTCGCAAATAACATTCAGCTGTGTCACTTATACATTTATATCTGTATTATTTCAATATTTAAATTAACATAGTATTTGTTCTCTTTAATATCTTATAACATTTATTGAAATGCTTTGTATAAAGTTTTTTAATTGACTGAATTTATAAAAAGTATTGCGTATTTCCAATATATAATGGAAATAGACAATAGGCTTTTAATTAAATATATTATATAGTATATGCCTACATTTGTTGTCTATTTTAGCTATGCAACTCATCACAAATATATTTGAACCTTATCCCTTTTCAAAATATTTAAGATCCTTATTACATCATAGCTTAGAACGTTTTATAAATAATATTTAATAATAGCTTAGCGATCCTATCATTGGCCCTGTTAACCGCCACGGTTTTCTGCTCCCTCCGCTCTCAGCTTATCCTGGGATCCCGATATTTCTCCGGTCGATGGGAGCGGCTGCCGTGTCTGTCCTTAAATCGTTCTCTCCGTCAAATTGACCTCGGGGTCCAAAATCGTGGGACAATAGACACTAGTTAGTATCGGGGCTTTTGAGCCGCTGCCAACACCAAAGGTCGAGGCTTTAGGGCGATGGGGTCCTTGGAAATATTGATGGGAGGATGCGGAGAGAATTTCAAAACCATTGTTTTTATTTATATGTTATTTTTAATCATAAAAAATCTCCCAATAGATGACAGGTCATTAACGCAAATGGTAGGTAGGGCTATATAAACTGTGGAGCCGTGTATGAATTTGTCGAACGCTCCTGAAAGCCCGACTAACGGCTGATTAGCAGGGAAAATAATTACAATATTACACTCAAACTGAATGTTGAAAGTTGTTTCGAACTGATGTGTTTTTGTGTCATATTGAAAACACTGAAAGTTTTTTATTTATTTTTTAATATGGTAAAACTGCCACAGATTTCAATTCCAATGTTTACTATTAAAGAATACAAAAAACACAGAGATGCGATTCTGGTTTAAGCTCTTATCACCTAAGTTAGTTGATGCCCGTGCTTGCTATATTAGGAACGCTTAAAACAACTTGTATTTAATATTGGCCCCAGAAAAAGATTGACGTTGTCTAAATTCATCTTAATCCATCGACATTCAGTTACAGTAGCCCCATGGCTTCTTTGGTGCTGACTGACAGCTCACAGCTGACAGATTTTAAAAGTTACCAGACCAAATTACGTATTTCTACGCCGAACCAGATGATCTGCAAAAACATGTGTTTAGCAGCTGTCCCTTCTGAAAGTCAAAATTTAGGTATATATCTAAATTTTGACTGTCAGAAGTCAGCTGCGAGCTGTCAGTCAGCACCAAAGAAGCCATAGTGCTACTGTATTTAGCCTATTTCTTTAGTGGCTAAATATCAAAAGCTGTGTGCTTCGAGATGGTATGTTTGTTTTATTATGGTTCGTGTAAACCTACTTATTAATTAGCTCCTTTATAGCATTGACTACTATTATTTATTAACAAGTTCAATTTACATGGCTGTGGAAATCATGAAGGTGCTTTAAAATCCTATATTTTTTTAGAAATAATTATGCAATTTGCTAAATTCAATTTTAGAGAATGAGGTCTTTGTTTTTCCTTTGGTTGTGGCCAAAAGTAAACTTTAGCACCCAATTACAAAGCCCATTTAAACATTAAATTAGAGATTTGTTTATGCATTCACTATTCAGTGAGTAAATTGAACACAATTCAATCTTCAAATAAGTATTAACTTATTTTTGGATAGGGAGATAAATCTTAGAAGTATAGTAGAGTAATATGTTAATATTAGGCTGCATAAAATAATATGTACGTGTGTTGCCTGGTTCTTCCTCTCCGTACATTCCTGAACGAGCGTATTATATAGTAAGTAGTATGTCATTTGGATAATGAGGCGATTGTGTAAGAGAGTGGAGGGTGTAAATTATCGCCCGCCACCTGTCAATATTTTGTTCTAAATCTACTCGATCTCACTTCACTAACACTAGTATCTCCTTTTATCCTTCACGTAACACTTGTATCTCCTTTTATCCTTCACGTAACACTTGTATCTCCTTTTATCCTTCACGTAACAACTTGTATCTCCTTTTATCCTTCACGGGTTACACCTCTTGACAGAGGTGAAGGCAGGGTTTGTCAATCAGATAAATCTGTCGGGACCGAGGATTGAACCCCGGACCCCCAGAAAATTGGCGTGTTCAAGTACTTTGAATATATAGCTGTAGCTTTAGTAACGTTTTTGACTTTTATATAAGGTTCTTCAACGTCGATCAAACGTGTAGACCACCACTTTTCATACAAGTGGATTCTAGGGATTGCAATCCATCAAACTCTGATATAATTAGTCTAGACTGTAAGAACTTTTGTTTGAGAGTTATTTCAAGCGCACATCTCATGGCCGATTAACCGAGCCATTAGATAGATACAAGACTGAGCTCGAACCAAATTTCGCATCGAGATTGGGATCAATCATTTGGAAATAATTATTGTTCAATGTTATATTTTTTAAATGCTAAACTTAATTTTTTTAATGAACCAATATTTTTTAAACGAAGGCTAGAGAGAAAAAAACACTGCAACGCTTGGTTCGAGCTTTATTATCTAACCAAGGGCAGTATGTGTAGTATAATCTCGGTTAAACCAATTCCCTCCATACTAATAACAAAACTTTCAGGTCGAGTTATGGATTGGCTGACATCCTAATATGGACTATACATACTGTCCTATGTTACTCTTTATCCGGGGAGTGAATTAGGATATTGATATTAAAAAACCCTAGTACTATGTTTCTGTATTTCTTTTTATCCATTTGTTTTCTAATTAGGTATCACGTGTCTAGCTACTTTGACAAACTAAAGTTGAGCTAATATTTAAAACGACTACGTACTTTGCCAAGGAAAACTGGGAAATGTCATGACATTCAAAACTGCCGGGAATTTCATAATATGTATGGCAAAATTGTATATTTAGCTCTCTATGGAAGATAAATGTCTTGCTTCCTATTAATACACTTTTTCAGTCGATTGCCTTTCAAAAATAATGATTTCCAACCGATGTATCAACTTGCACATTTATTTTTAAACATCAATTCCAAAATGGGCTTTGGTCAGTGAAAAGTCGGGAGATCTTCTTTCTGTAATTTTTTAGTTGCCCAGTTTATAATAATATACTATGCTTTATCGTACAGGCCGAAATGGTTGGAATTCGCGGACAGACAAAACTGCACCCCTGTTGCGTACCCTGATGCTTCCTGGGTAAAACAACACAAGGACAAATGAATAAAACCTAAGTTATCCCCCTAGGTGCGTGCCATCATGGGCGGTCGCATTTCTCGAAAGAGGCCCGATAAAGAACAAACTTGTGTTCAAACGAATAAAAAAAACAGCAAACTAAAAAGGGGTTCTAAAAGTATTTTTTCAGCTAGTTAATGAAAGCTGGACCGTGTGCCCCACTGACCCGGCATAAGTGCCAACTCGAGCCCCTGCATGGGAGGTTCCTGGTTCAATGAACGACACAATTGAATACTTGTCTGTGGCAGCATGCATAGCTTAACCCAGGTTTTGCAAGCTCCCTCCCTGCTCGCTTGTCTGTAATACTTTTATAGTATCATCTGGCCTGCAGTCGTAGGAGAGAAAAAACAATACTATTTTAAAATAGGCTAAACAAATGTCACTTTAAATACTTAATAGCAAGACTTTTTATTTGCATAGTTTAATTAAATACTGCTTCGTGTATTTCTCATGAGTCACATAAACATATAGTAGAGTACCAGTTTTTACATACGTATTTTAAATTGACTATACATTAGTGATTCGAGATGATTTACCACATTCCCTACACTCAAATGCTGTTAAATTCCCTTTAAATTATATATTTTCATCCCTAGCCCACAAGTGTGATTAAAATGTGTATAGTCCAGACGGTTAGTAAGACGCCCTAAAAAAAAGTATAGTATACATTCAAGCAAACATGTTTCTGTAGACTGTGTGACCTGCAACACGTCTGAGTTTGTGAATCTGGCCCTTAGGCGAGTTTGAGACCACTGTTAATAAAACTATCCATCGGTCATCCCACGCGTGAGCTTATTTATAAAGTTCGTACAGTCTGGAATGTGTGACAGTTTAGACTATCCCCCACCCTTTGCCTTCCTCGTCGCTAATTGGTTGCAACTCAAGGAAACACGTGTCGGTTGCCATAACGTCAAGTTGCGAATACCTGTTTTTCATCCTCCGTCGAGGTCTTTGTTATTCCAGCTGCATAATGTCGGAGTTGGTTTAGCAAATTGGATCACAATGGAAACATCTTCAACCCACCTCTCTTGGTTTTTGGCCGGTCGCAACATCATTTGTTTAATAAACTATGCATTTTTTATTCTTTTTATCTTTTCCGAGACTAAAATAATCTTATATTTTCGTTTTTGTGTGTGCTAGTCCCTTTTATTAATTATGAACTAATTGACAGAAATGGAGCAAACTTTATACTAAGTCTTTTGTTCATGATAAGTTATTGTTCGTCATTATTTCGACGCCATTGGTATTAAAGCAACAACAAAACGTTTTAAGTTACGCAAGGGACATCAAAGTACATTTACCAACAATAGCACGCGTTTTAATGAACTCGACACGAAAAAGCCAACACAATATTTTTCGGATATGAAGTTTTCTCCGAATTTTAACAAACTAAATATAACCGAACTTTGAACACACCTTCTCATTAGATGTTTGTATTTTTAGTTTTGTTCGGGACATAGTTTTGGCAGGAAAAACCCCACCACCCCGCGAGAGAGCTATATCGACCGAGCGGCCGCCGCATGTTTGAAGAAAGGATGTTTAAAATTAATAATAATGTTTATACTTGCATTTCAAAATAATAATGGGCCTCATGGTCTAACGCGCTACTCTCGCAGTTAGACTACCAATGATGGGGAAATCCAGGTTCAAATCTAATTCAAAATGGCTTTACACACAAATGCGGGTACACTTCCTATAAATATAACCTCCTTTATCCCTAAAATTATTAACATAATTAGTAGGGCCTACATAAGCGGGTAGTAAGATGCGGTGCTATAAAAAATACACCTATTTTTAAATGACTAACTATAAACTACTACTAATGCAGTGTTTGTCAAAGTGCATGCTTAAAAAGAGTACGTATTGTCGATTTTAAATAGCTAAAAACATAATTTATAAATTTGGGTTTAAAAATATATAGTTTACTTGGTATGAATGAAAGTTGGGTTAAAAATGCGGATTACGGCCACCCAAGATTTGAAACTTTTATCCCAGACTTTCTCTGCCCAAACAACTTTCAGACACTCATCTTAAGACCGCATTTCTAAATAAGCTTAGGTTCCACATTTAAGATCGTTCAAGTATTATAGGGCAGAGGAAGAGCAGTAATATAGGGCAAAGGAAAAGAGTGGTTTTATTTAGTGAAAGAAACTATGGCTATTTTATGCTGGTTGAGTGTAAAAGCAGTCTTCAGATTTAGCAAAATAATGTTACAGCACAGTGTCTTACGACCCGTTCAGGTTATACGGCTATGTAATGTAAGGGATTATGAAAGTTGAATGCAAAGGAAGGGCACCCGCATTTGCGTAAAGGTAGAGTAGAAAAGCATTTAGGAACACCCCCCTCAGTACAAGAGACACAGATAAAATCCCGATCTCGTCTTTGGCAGTCTGATCTAGGGGGCTCTTATCCTTTTATTACTCGCGGCCCCCTAAATAGCCTAAAATATTTTTGCGGCCCCCTAGTTTTTACTAACATTAATCAGTAAGATTTATTTATATTAGTGGCTCTACTGTCTGATTATAATAACAAACAAATTAAAAACACAGAAATTAACTTAACCTAAATTTATTTAATGAGTTTTCTGCTGAGGAGTCGATTTCGTTTCTTCGTTTTAGTATTTATCATTGTGGGAAATCCCTTTTCACATAAATAAGTAGAAACAAAAGGCAGCAAATTTTGAATGGCGGTGGTAAACAGATGGGGATTATATTTTGTACTATCCGTGATTTATATCATGCATACTACCCCTCCCCTCTATTACCCCGGAACATCGAGAGTCTGGGCACATTTAGGCCCGTATCACACTAGGATGCCAAGGCAGCGCTGCCAGTCACAAAGCACAGAGACCAATGGCGCATCACACACCTGGTAGCGCTGCTAGTCACAAAGCACAGAGACCAATGGCGCATCACACACCTGGTAGCGCTGCCAGTCACAAAGCACAGAAACCAATGGCGCATCACACACCTGGTAGCGCTGCCAGTCACAAAGCACAGAGACCAATGGCGCATCACACACCTGGTAGCGCTGCCAGTCACAAAGCACAGAAACCAATGGCGCATCACACACCTGGCAGCGCTGTCAGTCACAAAGCACAGAGACCAATGGCGCATCACACACCTGGAAGCGCTGCCATAGCGCTACTTTTTCGCTACAAACCCATCATAAGAAGTGCGTGGGTGAGTGATTTAGGTTTTTAGTTGGTCGAGGCAGGAAAGTTAGAACTCAATAAACTGATGCGTCGCGCATTTGAAATAAAGCCGCCGATAATTATTATTGGTGACCTTGTCTTCAAACGCTCGACGTATCACTGCACAAGGGAGATGGGCACTAAAAATGGGTGTCTCTGTAAAGGTTCTGACTAGCAAGTACGCCGCGCACGAGAGAGACTTATGGTTTCATTGCTCGCAGAACATAGGGGTTGGTCGATGATGTCTTATGGGAGTCGTGAAAACATGTCTGTTCATTAGTGCACGCTCGTGGAACTTGAGGTACGCGCCAGGGACATAAGAGGTTGGTGAAGGAAGTATTTGGGCTTTAGGCCATGTAAGGGACAGCTCTTGCTTGGATCCGTCAAATAATTAGCCGGAGTGCCGAGGTATGTAGTTGTTGAGTGTTGGCGCACTTACTAGTAAGTTATTCAAAAGTGATTCTTGAAACAGAAATCAAAAAAGATGTATACACTTTCTTATTTACTTTGGTGGGCGCTTTAAACTCTTTCAAAGGAGGCTATAAAAAACGTTACATTTTCGTAATAAAAGACTTTTATTATCTTAGTGTACACAAACTCCAACACATTTTGGAGCGCAAATGCGATCTCTCTTTTGTGGTCGATATATACTGCTAGTGTTGGCAGGGCCTTGCCGGGGGGCTGAGAGGTGTTTTGGAGGTTCCTTCCACAATGCCTAGCCTAATAGCGTTTTTGAATTCTTATAAACCTATAAACCCACAACCTCAATTACGTTTAAAATTTTCCTCAGGAGGGATTTAATCCTAAAATAATCCTTGACGTCTCATGTTGGGAGACACTCGTAAGTCGTCACAAGTAGAACCTCGACTTCTGAAAAATTAGACGTTTCTTGTTATGGTCTTCCCCCCCCCCCCCCCCCCCCC
>CABFVX010003224.1:58273-71930 GCA_902151425.1 Timema shepardi
GCGTTGGTGGCGGGGCGGGTCTTGCTCCTTTCGGGGGGGGGGGGGGGGGGCGTTCTAAACAGTATTATTACTGTAGCCTCGCTTCCTGTCGGTGATGGGCTGTTAGTGGGTTGTCAGATCTCCCTTGGCACCTGCTGAATGCCACATTTCTTCACTCTTTATTCACACTTGGCCTACAAAAAGCCGGCCATCTCAGGCCTAAAAAAACTTTTCTAAAGTGTGTTTAATCATATCTAAAAGTGTTTGACTAGTGAGAAAGTAACAATTATTCACTAAAGTCGCATATTTGTTATTTAGGTTATATTTTCGGCTGTATTGTGTATGGATATTTTCCCTTCTTAATTATAGTTCATACAAATCAAGAATTTTATTATATTGATATTATTTATAAAAAAACACAGCGTGTAAACCGTTTCTAAAGTGATAACAAACCGAACTATCCAAGATATTTGGGAATAAAACACTTATTAAAATAATATTTTTAATTATTTCTAAAGGATGCATTCTTTTTCGCTTGTCTTACTGAAAATATTCCTATACCATGCAGAAGTTTCTTTTTGAGCTACATCTTCTCATAAAGTACCTAACACAACTGGACTGCTACTCATTTTGTGCTTGGATGAACTTCGGGTCATGAAGTCGTTCATCTGAAATGTGCATTGCCAAAAGTACAGACATCATTTTGTTCAAGTCTTAAGAATGTCATCGCAAGCTAGGCGGCCGCCCTATCTATGACTTCCAATAGCTCCTCCCATTTCGTGCATTCACATTTTCGAGCAAACAGTGTTAAACATATTGATCACTTTTTGGCTCTCAATTCAATGTTAAAGGTCCCACCAGAGAGACGTTGCACTGAAGCATTGGTAGAATTAAAAGAAGGGTTACCTGTTTAGAACTCGACAAATTTTTACGAGAATTTAAGAAACTCTTACAAATAAAATTATTTTAGTTTAACACAAGGCTGTAGATTCGGAAGCAATGTAAAAATGTACCGATTCAGACTTAGGAAAATTTATAACACTTAATGGTATGCATCTCATTTTAATTTTATACATTTTTAGTCTCTATGGCCAATATTTGTAATGTGGATTGGCACATTTATTTGCACAAAGCCATAAAACTTCCCATAAATTAAGCTGTAGATTTTTGTAGACTTTTACCGCAGTAATTTTGTATTTACTAATTAATATACTTCATCCATTTATGTGTTCGGAGTTGAAGGCTTAAGTACTGACTCTAATAATAATTACTGGCGTCCATTTAATGGCGTGTGATTTTACTCTGGAGATTCCCATTTTATTTTGCCGCTGTATCCGCAACATTTTTGGTAAAATGCTATTGGAAACTTCGATCTACTGCTAGAACATCATTAGTCCAGTTAATTATTTTGTTAGCGCCGCGTCTTACTACCCGTTAGTATTATACACAAATGTACAAATTACTCTAAAGTCTAATGTGTTGGGGATTAGACAGGTTGAATTTAGATGAATTGTACCTGCATTTGAGTGGAGGGAGAGTGGAAAACCATTTAGAGAAAAACACCCTTAGTACACTAGACAGGGATCGAACCCAGATCTCCCTGTTATTGTCAGATAAGTCTATTGCAAGAGTAACCATGCGACCACCGAAGTGGGTCCAGTTAAATAAAAAAAAAATTGTGGGGGTTCCTTTACCGGTATGGCAGTCATAATGTATACTTTCAACTAAAATGATTGGATATTTGCTTGAATTTAATAATGTTAGCGATGTGAGTTTTTATCTCACTTTGTATTTCAATAATTTTACCAAGCTTTTGTTTGGCTAAATATTGATGAGTTTAAAATCACATTTGTTGAAAGAGGTAGTATGTAAAAGAGGAGGAGGAATCAAACTTTTAGCGATAAATATGTAAAATTTGAATTTGTGAACCTAACAGACATGTCCGACCCTCGTGCTCGATTTCGTTCTGTGCGGCCCGCCAAATCACATTGAAATACTTCAAATTTCAGAAGTAAACAAATCATTTTCTGTAAAACATAAATCCAAACCTTCATTGACACGTTTCTGTTCACGCTTGTGAGCTGTAGGGTGGGCGGTGTAGTGCATTCCTCCCTAAACGGAAACTAAAATAGGAATTATTGGAAGAAAAAACCCCTCCCCCCGCGCTCTTTTCATTTTAATTGGTGTGCGTTAATCTATTTTTAATATGATCAAATTATCCTACATATTAATTTCGCTGTCTCATAAAGAATACATGACACTCCAACACGAGGCGATGCTCGATTCTAGCTAAATGAACAACCCCACTATCCTTGGCTACAGAAGGATCTACGATTTAATTTGTGACATATTTACTCACCCAATTTGTACTAACTATACCGTATTAAAAGATGTTGAGTAGCTGGTAAAATAGCCAGTGGTACTGTGGTGTGTTTTCTTGTTTCTGTTGTTTCCAAAGAGGTTATATCTGTCGCATGTTTACGACCTCCTTGGTGAGGTGTATTAAGTAGACAGTTATTGTCTTCGCCGAAACAAGACGACACTGCTAGCGGATATGACGTGCGAGGAATGTTAACCACAATATAGCCCAAGCTTTTACATATTATTTATTCTTACATATATATATGAAGGAAGTTTTATTGGTGGATGTTGGGTTCTTAGGCATCTATTACCATCCTCTTATGTGACTGTCTTTTGTTTTAGTAGTATCTGATATTTTGTCTTATAATGAATACATTATCATATTTACTTAATTTGAATACATAGATTGTTTTATTTTAGTCGTGAATATGTATGTATAGATAATGGAAAAATCATTATGGTAGACGTACTGTATAGATAAAATATATTATCCTAACTAAATAAAAAAACAAAATAAATTAATTCATTAACTTTACTTATCTCCAAAAAAAAAGCTTTCATCGAAGCTATGCGGGGAAAAAAACCACGAAAAAAACGTTGTGGCATCTTGCCGTGGATCTACAAATAGCGAAATGGAAACCCCTACCTCTCAGGAAACCCTCGAAATACTACTTTGTACTAACTAGTGACTCAGGCAGGATCGGCTGATGAAGATAAGACACGAAGAATCTTCCTTTGAATGGAGTTTGAGGGAATGGGAAGAAAGGGGAAAATTTGATAACACATCAGTTCTTTATGAACCCACCACCGGAAAAAAAAGGCTGAACGAGGACGAGGAAGATTCGAAACAAATACGCTTTAGTTGGAAATTAAAAGTGAGATTTCACACATTTAACATTTACTGAAAGAAACGAAACGTTTAATTTTGCTAACTATATTTAGTTTTTTTTTTGTTTAAATACAATCTGCAGTGACACTTGAGAGGGTGTAGAAAAGTACGGCCGTATGCATAACGTGTTGTTACCGAGAGCGGATGAACTGCGCAATGCATACCTTCTCATCTTGTCGCCCAATATAAACTGGTAGGAAAGGTATGCAGGTGGCGGTACTGATGAACCTCCCAGCATTCCCAGCTATCGGAGCAAGACAATGGGTGGCAACCTGCCACGTGCCCTGGCCGGTAAGACATGCGCGGGAATATATAGTTCACAACTCATTTCATTGGGATCTTTTTATATATTTATATGTATTCACGTGGTGTTGCCAGTCTATTGTGTGTATCTGCCAGACACTATTATTAACTTTACCCGAATTTTAGGCAAAGTACGTTGAAACAAAGGGAGGGCAGAAAAACAAAACACATTCGTTATTGCTGATTCACACGTTCACCGAAAAACAAACTAGGAACAGAAACATAACCACGTGTGACGATTTCTAAACCAAGTGTTTTAGTTGAACAATGTTTAGCTTGGTCCTCTTTGCTAGATAACTTCCTGATAAACACAGTCAAATCTCAACACCAACCTAGTAAAATGAGTGCGCATTCGTTGTAGAGCTATAAAAAGGCAGATAGCTTCATTGACTGTTGTAGGGAGATTTTGGAAATAACTCGTTGAATGGAGAGCAGGTGTATTGACGTATTAATTCGTATCAGGAAACAGCTCTATAGTTTGAAAAGATGCATCGTGACAATAATTTAAAATACATTTTTATCCTCTAGAAAATAAAATATGTTGATAACCAGGTTTTTAAATTTGCGCTGCTTTTCTGCTAACGCGCGAGTTGCCGTGCCATTCAAATAGATTATAATCTATCTACATTGTCGGCGAACGCGTCATCAAGCTTAAGGCTCGTTTTGTCTAGTTTGCTGGTGATGAAAAGTCGGGGTTCGTATCTTGTATTGATATACTGAGATGTTTATTCCTTATTGGTGTCTCATTTTCCTTCTTTCAGACACTAGCATATTTTTCATCCCTGCCCAATTATTGTAAAAAATGCAGACAATCCGGGCTGTTTGCAAAACTTAAAAGGACTGTAAAAAAGTGAGCACGTTAGTGGGAGATATCATGCCGGGGGACGTTTCTGGTTTAGCTAGAAAAATTTGCTAGACCTACTTTCCGTCAAGTCGCTTGACTTTGTGCGTATTGTATCAATACCTATAAAATAACAATACTATAATAAAATGTTATAATGACTCAACAGCAAAAAAAGTTTTATGTGTTTTAAAAGTGGCTCTAAATGTCCAGTTGTAAAAATAAAAACAAAAATACAGGTATATCTTAACAAACGCCGATCTGGATATACCTAGAGTCCATTCATTCCCACTGGAGTGGAGTGACAACTAGCAAGAGTTGGCAGATCGACTGACTTTCTTCTGCAAGACGATTTTCTGTCTCTTTTTGCAGTCAAAACTTTCTCAAAAAACCATTGGTTTCTAGCCATTTTTTCTTTCAACAGTTCTTACATTTAGTGAAACACAAACTTATGAAAATAACTGCTTGACTGTCTTTTTTTTGTGGAAATGGCGTGTGGAGTTCACTTACAATATGCTTTACAAATGAGAGCTTTTCAAAAGATGAATTCTATTCATAGATTAAGATTGTGAACTTTACTACGAAACGAGGTTCGTTGGTGACTTCATACAAACTTTTCGAACATTTGTTTACAAAATAAAAAACTCCAATACGTTTGATTAATAATATAATAATACTAAGAAAATAATAACTATTTCCACATTAGTGACGCCTGTTAAGTAGGTGCTCGTCACTATTTATTTTAGAACTGCGTATTACCCGTTCGAGTTATACGCTTAAGTACTAATTACGCTAGATGGTTAGGAATAGGGAAGATTGGATTTAGATTAAGTGAACCCGCATTTGTGTGGAGCGAGAGGGGAAAACCATTGAGGGGCAAACAACCCCCAGTTCACCAGACTCAGATTCGAACCTTGATCTCCTTGTCCTCGGCAGTCTAGCTCAACACAAAACTAGCGGGTTAGCTAACTACACCACAGGTGAATAGCTCGTCACTGCTCTCAAGGTTCGGACGTGTTGATTTGCTGTCGAAGCTAATACCAAACGGGGTCCTAAACGATTCTACTTATAATACTTATCGATTGTGTTAGTGAAGTTTAAGTGGTTGCTCAAGTACTATAAAATTTAAGAATTAAATAGCCAAAGCTATTATATATGCTTTTAGTGAGGATTTACTTCATATAGATATAATATTTTTGAAAGTTGAAAAATGACACCTGGACACGGGAATCGAACCCGGGACCTTTGGCTTATTACGCCAATGCCACTGAACTATCCAGGAATCGTCCCGTTCCTAGGGTCATTCTTCACTCACATTTTTTAAGGCAGAGTCTATGATGGACGTGAGGAAATCGTCGGCAACAGATGTGTGATTTTATTAAGATCACAAACTGTCGGATAACGCAGCCACCTTCGACTTGGTAGTTGGCTTATTACGGTTTTGGCAACTTTCGAGAGACACCCGAAAGTTTAATGATCCTCACAAAGACTGATGACAGGATTCAGAAGAAGAAAAATGCTCAAAGTGTTCTATCTATTCTTGCCATCACTTTAGGGATATTTGATTTTGAACCGTAACTTAATATATTATTGACTTGTTCTCCTTTATATTTCTTTCGTTATTTTTATTTTAATAACCCAGAGATGGCAATCCCGCGCTAACAATCAATAGTTCGTCGTTAGACACTGCAAAAATTACTATTCTTTTATCTGCTCCGAATATGAACGTTCGCGACAAACTGAAAGTAGACACCCCCTCTAACCTAATAATCATAATAGTAACAACAATTATAATGGAGTGCAAGATAACAAAATAAACTAATATTCGTTTGTATCTATTAGGAGGTATTTCCCTCTCGTTTAAAAGCCGCTAAAATACCTTGGTGTTGAAAGAGTTCAATTAATTTCCAAGAAGGACGTAATAGTGTACATAATGTTGTTGCTGTAAAATAAATAGACTTTTATTGCTGACAGGTGTATGGATCCATCTAAAAATGCAACTCTCAGCTACACAAATTAACTGTACGGGCGTGGTTGCTACTGGCTTGAACGGAGCAAGTACTTACAATGATTTACAGCGGTCTTTGCTTCTTTGTGTATGCGTCCATTCACTAAAATAATTGATTTGAATTTGACTTTTTTTTCTCTTATACAGTAAGGCTTCAAATGTTTGTTGCTTTAATCTTAAACTTTAGTGCCACTGCTTTTCAGGAATTAATCAGGGTTTAATTTATCATACAAGCAAAGCATATACTACTGACCAGGGCCGTAAATTAACAAACCAAACACAACAAAAGTTAAATAAGCTTTCGTTGTGCTTTTAAGGCGGGGTGGAAATAATTGCGACATAAGGTATGTATTTTTATGAGTTATTTTCTTTAACAAAAACACCTTAATTTTCTACACACACTTATCTACATCGTTATTGAATATTTATCATGAGCATCCAGAATTTGAACAGGATTATTTCTCGCCGTTTAAAAACTGTATATTCAATTGTCCCCATAATCAACAGGACCTGCGGGCCTATCCCGGAGATGTTGCGAGTTATCTCACTACGGCGAATATCGCCAGGCTCAACTCGAACTCGTAATTTCATATCGGTTAAGTAGCAATTCCTGAGTTTAAAATCTCGCAGTTCGTGTTGAGTCTCCTAATTTCGTATTAAGCAAAAAATTTCGAACTTCCGGTGTCGAGAATTGTTATTTTAGATGTACTTTGTAGCTGTTTGGACGCACCCTTCAGCCATTTAAACAATATAATAACAATTATATCTTCGTTTTATCTCGGTTTTTTTTTGTTGGCTAAGCTTAGCTTGATAAAGTCTAAATAAAGATGGATGCAAAGAAAATAAGCAAAGAGCAAAAGCAGATTATACTTGATGTATGGGTTATGTTTCTTTGATTCGTTAAATGTTTAAATAAAAAACTTACCAGTATAACTTATCACATCATGTATGATCTATCTTAATAACTTTAATATGTACCTAAAAAGCCAAAATTAAGTAACATACAGCATATGGATGGAATACCTTTCTATTTGAATAACACCGTTTATTAAGCCTGGAAAAAATAATAAATTTCTTATCACTCAGCTCAAAAGCGTATTCGCGTTCACGAAATATACGTGGCATTTTATTAAATTCTTCAAGTTCTCTTATTATTAATTAGTCTATCCATACTTCCTCCATTTTACATTTTGGCCAACAACAAATACTTCAGAACTATCTGTTGCGAGATTGATGATTTCGAGAGGTAGAACCGCAGTGAGATCTATCCGAATGAAAACAATCTCAATCCGTAACGATTTTTTTTTTCAAGAATAGCTAGTTAGAAAAAGTTTCAAGGTTGTGTCACGTGAACCCCCGATCTCTCATTGGAATAAACTCGAAACATCTCGGGGATAGGCCCTCTGGATTTTAATGACTTCATCTTTTCTTTGGTTTATCACACTGCTCATATTCACATACATTTTGTTCGTGATCCTATGGTTGTTGAAACGTTTGTATCACTGTTTGTTATTTTGGATTTTATGTCATATTTTATTGATTAGCGTAATTTTTTGTCATTTTTAGGCATTTAACTTTAGTAAGTGTATTTTTAACACAAGTTCTCGGAATGAGAAGAACTTTGTATTCCCTTTACTCGTCTGGTTATAAAATACCCATTCCTAGTTAGACAACACAATTCAACTGGAAAGGGTTGCGTCGGGAGGTAGAGGATATTTGTAAATCAATATTATATTCAACAAGGCGCAAGAGTTTAATTGTTAACCTAAGGTCTTTATAGTGGATATATTTGCTCAAGTTTCCATTGGTAACGTTACACGTTTTTTTAATATACCCTAGATTTTTAGATAAGTACTGTAAATCTCAACTCATATTTGGAAGTCTTCTGTCCATTATATAGGCCATTTTTTAATAATCTTTTGATCATCAAAGTCCGGGCCCTGCTCATAATTAATAAATAAATAACTGATGAGGTTACCGTGTGTAGAAAATTAACTAAATGTTTCTACAACATTATTGACCTTAACTGTGTTTCCTCTTTCACAGTGATGAAATTAACGACCTGGGACCGGATGTTGTGTCTGTTCTGGGTTTAAGTTAGTTGTAAAGTCGTGTTTTAATATAATCATTTGGTTCAGAAAATGCACGTTAAATATCTCAAATAAATGAAAACATAAATTATTTTAACTTTCGTTTCAACTCTCCTTTATAGTAACATGTATCTCTAAAATTTTAGTTCATTTAATAACTAGGTTGACTAAACCAACGAAATTACATTAGTGTTTTAATACACTTTAGTGTCAATACAAACCTATGAAAAACCGGATAGGGCGGATTAATTTTTAAGAAGTAAGATAGTATTGGCTTAAGAATAAGCTGCGAAACAACTGTGAAAATGCTATAGCGATCGTTTCAACTTTTTGGTCCGTGGGGCCATCTAATTTACCCTCTTCGGTGGCAGCTTCGAGCAAGCTGTCGCCCTCGCTAAAGACGGGACTATCATTGATTGATAAATCGGTTCTTGAATCCTGGTCGGGAGCACTGGTGGTGATCTTTCCTAAATTGCCTTCCACGCAAATGCGTGTACACTTTTTCTAAAGTCAACCTTCATCACTTATACTTTAACGTGATTGGTACAAAAGTGAGTAACCCTAACAGTTAGTAAGATGCGGTGCTAAAAAAACTTTTACTTGAATCAAAACAATTGCTAGAGAGCCGCTTTGGTGGCAGTATGGTCTAAAGCGCTACTCTTTCAATAGACCGAACGAACTGGAGATGACGGGGATATCGAGGTTTGAGTCGCTCAGGTATGCTGAGGGAGGGTCTTTCGAAATGGTTTTCCACTCTACCTCCACGCAAATGCAAGTACACTTCCTGTAAATATGACCGTATCCCTAAACAACACTAACCTTTAGTACATATACATACAGCCCGGGCGGGCAGTAATACGTGATAAAAATTGTTAGTGGATTATGAAAGTGTTTTATTTATTTACAGATAATCTGTCAAAATTTTATTTTCCACTCCAAATTATGCCCCAAGGCACTTTCATACTCGTCCCCGTTCAGCCAACAAGGCTTGAGACAGGTTGGTATTATTGACTTGGGTTTGCGCCCAGCGCTGTCCTCCGACCTATTCGGTACAGGAGACGTGTTTTATGCTCCATTACAAACGTTGATCGCGCTCGTATCAGACAGGTGTCAGGACCAGGTGATCCGCTCACCGCGAGTTCTCTCTCACGTGGCTCTTTCATCATGATCACGTGGTCTCGAGGAGAAATGGGGGTTAAATCAACAGTTTCGAGAGCGTGACTAATGCTGGGCGACTTGTGATGATGGATGGGTGCGTTGCGAGATCAGGCCCGCTTTTCGCCGTGAGATGGCAACGTTGACAGTCAAGTCGGACACGATAGCAGCCTCCACCCACCCCTTCCGATGCACGGGTCATCCGTCATGTGTGGCGGTATGTTTTACCAAACAGGATGCTCTAACTCTATGGTAGGATTTTGGTAGGAAGAAAAATTAGAATGAGTACAACTTGAACAGTTAGTAATATTAGGCGACAGACTTTTTTGGGGTCAACATTTCTAACATTATACTATTTAGTAGCCCCCCAATCACGCGACCTAAACGGGAGCGAAAAGTGGTCGGGTCGGATAATACGGAAACAGGGGAGGGGCTGGAACGAAACAAATTAAATGTAAGCGCAGAATATTTATGAAATAAGGATTAGTGATTACTACAAAGTATAAATTGCGCAATAAATTATTAAACAATTTTTTTATTCATGTAAACAGAACAAAATATTTTAAATCAATTAAATACAACATTTATTATATACTGTACGAGTAGAATACAAAATACAAAATTCACTGTTTACAAATTGCCTATTGAAATTTGTTGCCCAGCTTTACTTCTCTTCCTTGCGGTGAGATTACGTCAACCGCCTTCTAAAATGCTCTGTAAAGATATTTGAGATTTTAACATTTTAAAATTATTTTTTACCAATTATCACTGACTATGCTTGTAGCACTCTGCATTTGGATGCAATAATATGATGGAAAAAGTTCTAATAAATAGTCTAGACGGCAGGCCAATTTAGTTGGGGGGGAATGGTACTGCCATTAGCCGTTAGAGGTGACTCAGCTAACCACGTTCGCCCTGCTGTTTAGTGCGTGTTGAAACTTGGATGGTGTTAGTCACTTTGTATATTTCCCTCTATTAATATCTTAGTTTGTGTTATTGTGTGTTTTTGCTTTTCCTGTGTGAACTAGTGAGGCTTTCCGGTATTTTTAGGTAATAGTTAGTACAGTGTTCTTAACGTAATGGCAACTGCTAAACTTCGTGGTTGTGTAAACCACCCCGATAACTTTTGCTATGTATGTGGTATGTTCACTCCTAAAACTCAAAGAAAGCCAATTACTGACTTAGTTAAGAAGGCTTATAAACTGTACTTTGATTGTGCTCACAGAGAGCAGAATAAACCCTTTGCACCTCATATTGCTTACATAACATGCACAACTACCCTTATAGAATGGATGAAAGGAAACCGTTGAGCCATATCGTTTGCTGTTCCAATGGTTTAGTGCGAGACAAAAGATTATGGACGGTTATTTTTGCCTGACAAATATTACAATACATTCCAGTAAAACTAATCATACAATTAAATTCATAATGTTTCTTACGTTCATATGCCTGTACCTCATGGGAAAGGCTCACCGGTTCGTGCTTGTCACTTGCAAACCACTGCATCAGAATCATCAGAGGAAAGTGAATCAGAAGATGCACGACCTTTGGTAGAGTACATTCCTGCAACTCATTACAGGTCGCCTCGCCTCATAGAACAGAAGGAACTGAACGATTTGGTCCGTGATTTGATACTTTCTAAACAGCAAGCTGAACCTTTGAGTTTTAGACTGCAACAATGGAACCTTCTAGAGCAAGAAACAAATATTTCAAGTTTTAGAACAAGAACTAGCTGTTTGTCTAGATATTTTGGGATGAAGAATTCAATGTGTGTGTGCACATACGTGAATGGTTTGAATATGGAGTTGGGTGTTCAACATAATCCACATGAGTGGAGAATATTTATTGATTCATCTAAAGCAAGCTTAAAAGAAGTGCTATTTCATAATGGCAACAAATTTACATTAGTGCCTTTGGTACATGCGGTAGACCTGAGGGAAAATTATGGAAGTATGGCTTTACTGATAAAGGGAATCGAATATAAAGATTATGAGTGGCGGATATGCCGTCATTTAAAAGTTGTCGCACTGCTTACAGGTTTACAGGGTGGTTTCACAGAATACTGTTTTTTTTTTGTGCTTCTGGGACAGCCGAGACACCAAGAACCACTACAAAGTCAAGAAATGGCCTTTGAGGAAATTATACATGGCTAGAAAGGAAAATGTGAAATTTATTACATTGGTTGAGTCGAGTAAAGTCATTTTGCCTCCGCTTCATATAAAGTTAGGCTTGATGAAGAACTTTGTAAAAGCTCTTAATAAAGGTCAGGCCTTTAATCATTTGAAAAAAAAATCCCAAGTTAAGTGAAGCAAAGCTAAAAGAAGGTATATGAATTGGGCCACAGATTAGGGCATTGTTGAAATATCCAACCTTTGATGCTAAGCTTACAAATATCGAGTTAGCTGCTTGTCCTCTTTCAAAGCCGTTGTTTACGGCCGTTTGAGCAACAGGAGAGACGATAAATATGTTTCCATAGTGAGTGGTTTATTAGACAACTACAAGAGCATGGGGTGTAGAATGTCACTAAAAATTCACTTTTCACACTAGCATACCGACTTTTTCCCAGAAAATTGTGGTGCTGTTGGTGACGAACAGGGTGAACGCTTTCACCAAGATGTTCTGACCATGGATCATCGTTACCAAGGACACTAGAACCCTTCGATGATGGGCGATTACTGTTGTTTTCTTTTTAGAGAGATTGATGAAACACCTTACAAAATAAAAGCATCGTCTTCCCATTTTGTCAAAGAAAAATGACATTAGTAAACTTTGTAAATATTAGTATTGTGGCCTCATGTGGATTATTTTAGTGCTTTTTGTTTATTTAAATTAGTTTTTCACGCTATCAAGAAAACAGGCGAGTTTCGAGGGCTATGTTTTGTTTGTATTTAAAATGGTAAATAGTTGCTAATGTTGTATTATTGTCTTTGTATTATTGCTGTGTATCTTGGAAATGTGACGTAATAGAGAGAATCTGTATTTTCCACTGAATTCAGCACTCGAAAATAGTTAAATCCACTCATTTACAAGCCATATACAGAAAAAAAAGTTTCAATTTTCTGACCAGGGTAACCGGACTTTACTGTATTAGTTAGTAATATTAATTGATAGGTATTGATTCTATCTATCAAGTTCTTCCTACCAGAATCCCACTATAATATCTGCTATAGTTGACAAACCACTGAACTAAAATAACTTAAGAACTAATTTTAAGGAAACCTCATAGGTTTAAAATCCAGGGACTCCCACTTTAGAGCCCGGATTTATAACTGCTCAGCTAACTTCCCGCAATAAATGATTAACGTGGTATCCCAAAGAACATCATGGTTCACCAAGCTATCACCACCATGATTCTCTGGGTTGCTCCTTTTACTAACTGGCCATTTAATATTCTTTTACACGCTGAAATAAAATTGAAATATTTCAAGCTATCTCTTCCCACCCGCTACCACAAATTTTTGGTCCCCACATTTCCATTTTGAAGTTTTAATAAGGCTTATTATTGAGTCATTTGATATGGTTCTTTTCTTGGGTTGTCTTTTAAGGTTATAAGTTTTTGAAATCATGATTTAATATTAACTTTCGATCGAAACTAATTTTGGCAAGATAAAAAATTGCGTTCGTGAAAAAATCGAGTCTTTTTTTTAATTGTGTGTGAAGACGAACCTAAAAAAGGTCAATTTCGCCTAGCCACGGATCTAAAACGGCTAGATGAATTTTGTTCAAACGTAGATTTTATAAAGCTACGCCACAATTTTTGTTAATATCTTTTCAATTAAGGGTAGTTTACTGATGAGTATCTTTTTTTTTACTTACAAATTTCTTAGAAAACGCCTCTAGCGATTTTGTTTAAAATGCCAATCCAGGACATGACAAATAGCACTGTAGTTTGTTTTTGATCAAAAATTCGATGGTTTAGTTTACTGATGGGACATTTTTTTAAAACTTTAAATATTTCGAAAAAAGCTCTAGCGTTTTTGTTAAAAATGTGTGTGTGTGTATATATATATATATATATATTTATATATATA
>CABFVX010003224.1:73241-91358 GCA_902151425.1 Timema shepardi
TATATATATATATATATATATATATATATATCAAATTTGAATAGTTTGGAAATTGACCTTGAAAATTGAATTTAAAATTGGAATTTGGGAATAGTTTGTTATGATAAATTAGAACTAGTTACCCGCCTCGGTGGCGCGGTTGGCTAACGCGCTAGTCGTGTTGAGCTCGACTGTTGAGGACGGGGAGATCGAGGTTCGAATCTCGGTCGGGTGAACTGGGGGTGGTTTTTCCTAAATGGTTTTCCACTCTCCCTCCACACATATGCGGTTTCATTTCCTCTAATTCAACCTTCCCAATTCCTAATCCATTAGCGGAATTAGTACTTCCCCGGTCCCGGCTAAATTTATCTGATTACCAAACCCTTCCTTCACCTCTGACAAGACATCTTGTGAATGTGGTTAATGCCAGGCCTCCACCGTGGTTCGGATTCCACGTTAAACTGTAGGTCCTCCATTTCATCTCACAATCACCCTACCATTACATATTAGCGTAAGTGCGTATAACCCGAACGGATAGTAAGACGCGGTGCTAAATATTATTATTATTATTATTATAACTAATTTTTATTTTCACATATTAAATAGATTTAGGGTGGCCTACAAATAATTAACTTTTGAAAATTGAAATTTTGTTGAATATAGTCAAATAATCTAGTTTAAATTTATATATAAAGTGTAATTATTGTGATTAATCAGATGGTTGGTTATTATGAGGAAGGGTAGTTTACTAAAAAGCTATTTTTGAAAATTATCTTCGAAATCATAATACAGAATACGAGAAAATGTGCGATTGGGTCGTACCATTTATTTTAAATCTTTGTACTGATATAACAGTTTAATATTTAAATTATGAAACCCTGGCCAGGTCTTGCATAAAAAGTTGTAAAATGCTGTTCTGTGAAAGCCAACCTTATTCGAGCCTTTGAACTTAGTTAAGCTAATATTTTCGAATCTGTGCCAAACCTCAAAGTCCTGAGAGCACAACTCATTGTAGGCAAAGTATAAACTCCCGTTACAAATCCTTGTTAATGACCAATGTCTGGTGTTATTGTCGACATAGTACTGCACATCTGGAGTGGACTGCACGTGTAACAATGATACTATCCCACCCGCCCCTCATCCCTAGCTACAAGGCTCATGTTCTGACGACCTTGTTCTCTCCCGTCTGCGGTCGTAGTTGTTTGACGGGAGAATAGTGGCTGGAATGTGCGTGCGGTTCCCGCGCCAGACGGAGTGAAGTGGTCGCTTGATAGAGTCAAATTCGAGAGAAGGCTTATTGATTACATCATCTCATCAACACAAATAAACATGCATTAACTGCTCCAAGGGGCTAGCTAGTCAGTCGTCTAGTCTTCACAAAGGGGTATAAAAAACTTTTTTAGACGCCAAACTTTTGTTTGGATGTCGTCCCGTCAAGAACTTGACGTTTCAATTTTTAGCTCGCTCATTTGTTTCTTTCTTCTCTGCTTTTTTCTTTTGTACTTTTTGTTGCTTGCTGACTTACTGAACAGTTTACATCTATTTTGACGCATTAATGTTCTATTTTATATTTGCGTGCTTGTTATGAAACTTTTTTACTTGCCCTATACCAAAATTTCATTTTATTTAAGTTAGTAGACTGGCTCTATTTTTATTTATAAGTTTTTAAATATCTTCATAATATCATGACCCGGATAAATTTTCAAAATAAAATATAATTCGATCATTATTTCAAAATATTTCCTTTTAATTGAATTGATTATTATTCGTAAGGGAAGTATATAATTTAGCTTTATTCAGTTTTATGATTACACGTGTCTGCTCATGACTTATTAAACTTGTCTTTATATTCGAATGAAAATTAAATGAAAAATGACACATGGGCACGAGAATCTAACCCTGGACCCTTAGCTTTCCACGCCTATGTTCTACCACTGAGCTATCCAAGGATCTTCACATGCTCAAGGTCATTCTTCACTTATGGTTTAAGACAGAGTCTGTGATGGATGTGTGAATATCACCAGATTCGCCAGCTACTAAGAGCTATCGTTGATATCACAGCCACCGGTGACTCGGCTGTGGATTTATTTTGCCAATAGTACAAATAAAACATCGTACATTCCAAGCGAATAAAGATGGATAGTCCCTCTAGCTTCAGAATTCAGAGAAAATGTACCCACAGTCTCGGGAAAGGAGATCGGGAATCCATTGAGGGAAAGCCACATTCTGTACTCTCGAGTTAGAATCTCCCCGTGACAAATATGTCCGTATATTGCGAGATGAATGGCAAATTAGTGCTTCAAAATCGCGGTCAAAGTCCCAAACCTTTTAGATAAAAAGTATTGGTTTGAATGTAAATGGCAATAGAAATTCAGACACATTGTGATTCTGTCATTCATAAATGTATTGTTTCGTGAATGTTCCTGTTTGTAATAGCTTTTATTGGTGATGTTATTTAAATGATTGTACTACGGTGCCTTGCGAGCAGCAGACGTTATACTATTTCTGGTATTTTCCCTTTTAACACTGGCGTTCTTTCATAGTGGCAATCAACAAAGTCGATACCTGCTTTGAAGCGAGTGGGCCACATTGTATCGTTTTTCCGGCCTCTTTCATTTCGAATTCCCCTTTTTAAAATCGAGGTGCAAACCTCCGTACTAGCTTTGAGGGGCATTCCTGAGAGGCTACCGTTCTTTCTTGGGTCGCTCGGTTGAGAGCCGGGAGCTATTCGGGTTTGGATACAAAAGCAAATAAATTGCGTGTTTGGAAACCACTTGAAAGAAGGAAGAGCCTTGATGCAATGTTATCAGGATAAAAGGTTAGGTGAAAAGAGGGAAGGGGGATCCATTTGTATATACTGCGGAAGAATGACTAGAGGAGAGCGAAAGAAAGGACACGGTGTAAGACAGAATGAGTTACGTTTATAAGGAACTGTATTTGAATTAATATAAATAGGAATTTCTTATACCTTAGTGAATCGTGGATATTTAGGCGTGGTCAGTTGCATGATATCAAAAAATGCTCGTAACTTAGATTGTTTTATGTTAAATATTTATTTTTGAGACGCTCAAAGGTTTTAACTAATTTGTTCGGCATCTTGGGGTGGCGTCTTAAAGAGGAGTTTTGCTGTTTTTTTTTAGGCCTTTAAAACATTTAGCTTCTTTTTATGTTGAGTAACTTCCACCTCTGGTGGCGTACGCGGCCCCAGCTATGCGTTTATTGTCACTAATCAGTTTTAGTGTTAATTTATAAATATAATATATAGTGACTGCGAACCACATGATACTGTATGAACACTTGAAGGTATATTTATAGGCCTTGTTTCGTACCATTGTAGTATTTTTGTAGGAATAAACTTCTTTCAGAACGTATTTCCTATCAACATAGGGGTATATTAATGTTTTTTAATGTCAGATAAGCAGTCCTAACTTTTCGGAGTGCCCCATTGAAAAAAAAAGTGTCGGGGCGATTCCTTAGACGCCCAACGTAGTAGCTTCGCGGTATCGTTGTCCCGGTGTGTGAAAGTCTTGAAAGTTTACACCAAAATAATTATTTCCTTTTGCGTCATTTTTCGGGGCCAATAATTTTACTGATAATCTTCGAATGGAGGACTTTGGTTTTATTGATTTGTCGATACCCCTCTTCTCTAACAATCAGAGGCTATCTATCCTTCATTGATGCCTTGCGCCGTCCATGTCCACGCCGATGTTTGACGCAGAGAAGGCCTGCGCTGTCGTCCCACTGGGTTCATCACATCACACCACATCACCAATACCTAGCGCAGAGTCTATGAGGCCACTTCAACCTAAAGACCAGAGTGGATCGTTGATCAATAGCGTCCCGTGTTTTCTGGGGCCTCGTGGGAGCTCTTTGTCTAAATATTTCCCCACCCCCTCCCACCTCTCACGAACCACTAATATCGCTAAAAGCTTACATAGTATTCCAGCAACAATTTTCTCGGTGATCATAGTTTATTACAGTAGTGTAAGAGAGAGGGAGGACTATCGGTACATTTTACTAACCCCCCGCCCCCCCTTTCTCGCCCCAAATATCTTTATAGTTTTTATATTACCGTTGTTTCGTTTTGATTTAGTGTTTTAAAACACTCGATTTACTTTAGTAGATAACCGCAGGGTTCTAATGCACCTTTAAAACGAAAAGTCAGGGAAATTGTATAATTTTTGTAATTATTATATCTGCAATAACTATTCGTGTGATTTTGTTAAATAATTTCTGGGTCAAGATCATCACAAAACACGTACACAAAATAGACAAAAATCATATTCAACTGTTCTCATTAAGCTCTTAGGTTACTTGAACATATCATAAAACGGCAGATTACAAGGGATATTTATTTGACCTACACTCAAGATGCCAAACATCCCGACTTAGCCATCTTAACCGTTACTAAAATAGTGTATTCTACTATTAACGTTGAGGGAGTTAAGGTTTTGCTTAATATAAATGAAAAACTAATAACATAAAATTAACATTAGCCTGAAAGCCGATTTATTATCAGAGAATCTCAAAAGTAAAAGCCATACACTTTTTAGAGATTGCGGACATTGCGCAATATTAGATAACATCCACAATTCTTGTCAGGAAGCAATCTATGTACTTAAGTATACAAGTTAATCGTAAAAGAAAGCGATCGAATCGCATTTAACTAAATTAAGAAAATATTCATCGTTAGAAAACATTATCAGTTCAAATGTAAACAAAGTTGATTATTGTGAACAATAAGCAAATTGGAATGCTAGCATGGGTACAGACTCTCATCTACATATTAGGACTGATCCGTTCAAAAGATAACTCTAAATAAATGAAATTAAGTTTGTCCTGAAATTTTCTACATATCACATTTCCGTACTTATAAAACATACTTTCATAATACAACTAGTAGAGTTTTGCTCGTAACTATACCCCTAAATCTAATGTTGATGAGACACTTGATTATTCTCAGCCAATAAATAACCCGTGAGGCGGGGGTAACTTAGACACGAAATTAATTAAGTAATTTCTACTTTATCAGCTAAGTTTACAATTAACTCCTAACATAATAATATTTTCACATACCTTCCAGTGTTATTTTACATGCCAAATGGAAGCGACGGCTTTACTTCCCATCCGAAGATTGTTGAGCTATGATTTTTTTTCACTCAAGAAAAAACCTTTGGCTTCTGTTGGGTTCGGACCCACAAACATTGGGTCCTGAGGCGAGCACTTTACCCCAAGACCACCAAGGTCGACAGTGGTATAGTTCATTCAACAAATATGTGTGTTTTGTGTGTGTGTGTTGGAGGGGAGGGGGCTGGTAAAGATGGGTCGGATCCACCTTTTTCCAAATCTGAAACTTCATTTTGCAATTAAATCCTGATTGAAATTCGAATTGTAGTAAATATTGTAAGCATAAGTGTGTAACTTTCCCAATAATTAGGATTATTTCCTTCACTTTGATTTTGTTTACATTAAATGGTAAATTAATGATCTGGGGTTTGGTTGTTTGATTTATCCTATCATTATTTTGGTGTTCACCACAAGAAACTATTAACTATTTTAGTACCTTTAAAAAATAACTCAAAATTAGTACATATTTAAAAAAAGTATTGTGATTTGAGTCTTGAATCCATGAATATTCCTTGTGGGTTCTAGGGTCCCATCCTTAATATATTCTAGAATATGTGCGTCAATACACTTGATTCTTCATTTAAAAATGTTGAACTATGACAGGCATAGATAGGCCTACCCTTACTTTCTATCATTTTATGATTTTGAAATAGGAATTGTTTGTCTCTGAGTTCCTTTCATAAATACTGGATTTCTAAAATAAAATATTTTGAAAATAATGTAAATATACTGGAATTTCAAAACTATAGTGAGGTGGACACCCTCTTGTCTATAAAAAATATTAGTTTCGAGCTTAAGCACAAAAACAAAAGTTAAATATATGGTTTCTCGCAAATGCACTGCCTAGAAATGGCACTGCAAATGTGAGATATTTGGAGAGCGTTTATTTTTATGCCACATTTACATATTTCTACAAATAAATCAGAACACATGTAGTAGTTGCTAACATTTTTTAAATATGTGATATATTTAGTAAATGGAACAGTTTTCGCTCTCGCAGAAAAAAAAACTAAGGGGGTTAGTTTAAGTCAATAAAATTTAGTAAAAGCTATACGGACACCTGGATATGTCAGATAATTTTACACAACAAACTTTTTGTTTCTACCCTGTTAGGTTTATTTATAAGAATTGTATATCAGAAACCCGCTATCATGTATAAAGATTTTAGAAATGTTTGGTAATGCTTGCACTGATCTAGTTTCCTCTTCTCCTCGGTGTTGTTGGCCATTCCAACAAATGTTTGGTAAGAAGCAGATCAACATTTGGGCACGTGCATTCCCAGTGAAAGCGACCGGAATCGTACTTGATCACCTGTCGCGCACTAAGTTAATGCTAGAATTAGTTGAAATTCGTTCTGCATCTGCACGTGTAATTAATCTCTCCGCCGAAGTTTAAAGTACTCTCCCACCGTTATTTAAACTTTCCTCGCTTAGGATCTCCGTTTACCTTCCTCGGCGGATCTTAGTGGTTGTATTTGGGAACTTTTTTTAGCATCACGTCTTTCTAACCGTTCGGGTTATACGCCTATTTACTTATTACACTAATGGTTCAGGGATTAGAAAGGTTTACTTGAGATGAAGTGCACCTTCATTTGTATGACGATAGTGGAAACCCCATTAGGAAAAAGACCCTCAGTGCACCTGACTGGGATCGAACTTTGATCTCCCAAGTGGGTTATTTAAATATTGTGTTGGTATCTGGAAAGTTATCTAATAAACGCCTCAAAAATGGAGTTCGTGTTAATGGGATCGTGGTTTTATATCTCGCCCATTTGTTAATCTGTTTCGTGCGTTCTTCTCTACCCACTTTTAACCCGTGCTTTCTTCCTGCTTTTACCCTTTATTTGCTTTATTTACTAGAGTTTACTTTTCTACTTTTTGAAAAAAGATATTTGATTTGACATTTTTTACGGTACCATAACTTATAAGAATGTTGATATTTAGGAGCCGTAAGAATTGTTTTTGAAAAGGTCGGGGAATTTTATAGTAAAAGTTTTGTAGCCTGTGAAATGCAGTATGTTTTTGGTGTTGTGTAAGTTTTTTTTATCGTTCATTTCAAGATAAATGTATAGTTGTTTTTTTACCTTGTTTCCCGGACTGCTAAGTTATTTTGTTTTATTACCGTGGGTAAAACTTGTGCATACGTGTAAATCTGCTGCCTGACAGTTAATTTCCAGTGACGAGTGGTAACGGCTAATTCCATGTTGGATCCTGTTTTTGTTTCAGCCTAACAAACTGAACGTATACAAGAACGACACCGATAGTTGGGACTACACCACCCCAGCCATTGGTGAGTAGCGGCGAGCCGATTACAGGCCGTTAATGTGAGGAACTTTTGGCGAGGCTGTATAATTTAAATTGACAGATATTTAGCGTTACCTAACTACAGCGCTATATTCTCATGGTTTGGAAATATTACTCGATGCTTTTATGTAAGGATACATTGTGATTCTTTACAACAACAACATTTTAAAGAAAACATATTATCCATCAATATATAAATTGATGTAACATTTTAAATAAATTTTCTACTCTCATTAAATCGCGAATGAAAATGTAAGCAGTCCGATCACTTAATTTAATATATATTTAGGCCCTGTATTTAATGAATTGTTAATTACTTGGAAAACATTTCACTGTAGTTTCTTAAAAAAAAGCCTATTTTTACTATATTTTAACATGATAAATACACTCCTGAAAAAATCAGGGAATTTTGAACGAGGTGGAGAAGCCGGGAGATTTTTTAATTGTCAATAGAATTTAAGTTTTCGAATATGTTGGCACTAATTTTATAACTATAAAGTTGAATAACACAACTCAGTATAGATTATTCATTTTATTTTCAATCTATGAAATTTTGCAAATTTGTTTTTGATAGTTATTTTTATCTATAATTTAATAGAAAAATAGTGGAAATAACAGGAACTTTCATTAATATTTCTTACATAAAATACTGAATAAATTATGATTTTTTGGTCTGTAAAACCTGGAAAAGACATGGAAATTCAAAACTTATCGATCATATCAACCTTGTTTTTAATATCTTCAGGTACCTCAAAAGGATTTTTAAACAATTTTGTTTATTATTGATGTAAAAAAAATTAAAGGGTTTTTGCAAGCCGATAAGAGAGAACTATGGATCTGTCGAGTTGGAACTAAGTTTGGTACTATTTGCTTAAAACAATTTTTCATAAATTTTTAAATTGTCATAGGGTGGGCACAATAGAACCAATTTTACAATGGCCTCAACCCATACACCATTCATTGGCTCCAATTTGCATTTTAAGCCAATAAGTGCAACGATTTGATAGGTAAGTAATTTAGCTAACAAGACAGGAAACAAAGATTTATCATACCATATTGGCAAACATTTTTAGGTAACTTTTAAGATCTTAAAGTTACACTCGGACTCATAAACTTTCTGCCTGTACATTTCAGTGAGCTCTAGAAAGGAATTTTAAGACCGCTGAGTTTTTTTAAAAGTAATTTACTCCAAGGTTATACAATTTATGTACTAGTTAAGAAAAATATTTGGACTTTTTTTAAAAGACAGATAAACTTCATAGCGGTCACAATACCTTAAATTATAATTTCAACCAAATACTTTAAATACAACTTTAATCATTAAAACATATTTAAAAAAAATTGTACTTTTGGCGTCTGGCACAGCTATGAACGGGTCATAGAGATAAAATAAATTATATCTGGATTGCAGTAGGTTTTTATCCCATACTCTTTAGAATGTAGAAATTATATTAATCAACTTCCTGGATTAAAAAAAATTGTACTTGGCTAAAAAGTGCATAAACTAGTTGTATGGTCAAATCATTTTGACTCTATATAATATACGGGCCATTACACTGTATCTTCTATTAGCGGTGTAATGATCAATAGTTCAGGCTTATAAAGCTCAATCCTAGTTGCTGGTGGCTCTCGTTGATGCCCTCAGTCCATCGTGTATTGTGTCGAAACACACTCGCTTATATATCTTCATGGTTGACACCTCGTGTGCTTGTTGCAGGCAAGGCTGCGCTTTATAGTCCTGCTTTTTTTTATGTCATATTAATATAATAGGTACTATCTGCGCCTTGAATAACCCTTTAAAAAAATATAGAAAAGGGTTTGAGACTAGCTAATATTGGCGAAAGTTCCCGTAGAGTGAAAACTTCAGGCAAAGTTGGCAAAGAAAACCCTAATCTACTAAAACCCTCCGAATAAATTGAAGCTTTTGTATTTATTTTTCAAAAAATAATATACCTATAATTCATAATAATTAACGATTTCGTTCTGGCCAACTGGTATGTCGAAAATAAAAGATTCTCTTATAAAAGTATTAACAGAATTTTTTACTCAAATTGATAAGAAAAAAGTGTTGTGCACTGGCGTTGATACATACCTAATCACGCCGTTCCCTTAAGGAGTAGGCAAGAAATAGTTCATATAGCTAAACAAATTAATCCATATTTAATTCTTCCTTATCCTTGCATACACTCCCTTCGATTCACCAACATCCTTAGTCATACACAATTTGATACGGCGGCAATGAAAGATGAATATATAATTTTATTATTTTCCCTTGTATCGTAGTAAAACATAACCTTCCGTATTTTTGTGAATATTAAAAATAATTCTGGTATTTGAAAACCCTATTAGTGACACAATTTGACAGATCTCTTTATCTAGTAACCTTTTGGACTGAGAGATTGATAGGGTTCTTCAAGCAGTGGATGGACTTGGGTGTGAAAGATTGGGAAACTTATTGCCAAAGTAAGAACACGTTTGAAAAAACATTTTAACCTTTTATTTTACGAAAAACCTTCCTAATATTTTACATTGTGCTATTTTGAGTTTTATCCTATCGGCAATTGTTTGTATGTGCATATATACATATCATAGGGGACAGTTACAAATCATACTTCATGTATGCAAGAGTAATAGTTTTAGTATTTTGGAAACTGTCACTACATTGTTTCATCTATCATCTGGGAAATAAGAATATCTCAGAATAATCTACGTTAAAAGGTTAACCTCCCAGAGGGGTAAGCGTGAGGGGTAAATTGGTCAGTTTGCCCCAACCGTCCAAACATATCCCCTATACTTCAGCTAGTCCGCAGTCAAAACAAACTTCATATGTAGCTTAGTCATGGATAAAACTAGATCTTTTTCTCCATGCACTTAATTTAAATATTGTGTTAACACAAATTAATTAAATTATTTGTCGTGAAAGGGACCCCTCCAAAATACCTCGGGCGGCCCCGGGAAGAGGACTAGCGCGCCTCCGTGCTCACTTGCCCAAGTTCGCTGCTCGCAACACACTCCGCCGGGGTACACTAATGATGTTTCGAGTAGTCCCTTTTTTAGGGTGCCTCAGGGGATGGTCTCTTTCAGATCCGCTTTCATTTTATTATTCCAAATTGCATAGCCCCTATCTCTGTCCTTGTTTCCCTCGCCGGCTTGATAAATAATTCTGCGCGTTCTGCGTGGTAAGCTTGGCCCTACGTAGTTGTTTGAATTCGACCTGTGCTGGATGGATTTCCCTTGTTTTTGTAACGTCGGCAGTTCCATACACAAGAGCTATCCAAATGTGGTTATTGTGTACCTGTTTGATTAGTTCAAACAATGAATTAATTAACGCAATTAGGAGAAACAGTGTTTTACTGAACTAAACCTGGAAGGTATTTTTACTTGTTAGCATGTATGGGAATTGCTCAATCTGTTAATTAATGATCTTTACCTCCACCTTCCCTCCTCTAATAATTAATTAGTTTCCCTCAGTGACCTAAATACAATTTTTGGCCTTAAGCTATTTTTTCCTGATCCCCATGTTTAAAGTGGGGGTTTAGAGAACGCACCAAAAGGTAGGTGTTCTTGCAGTTTTTATATCAAAATATTCTCGATAAATAAATCCAAAGTTAATTGCTTCAGTACAAACATGAAGTTTAACTTTCTTCAGATGGTGATATTAACAGTTGGTGAATATCTGTTGAGGATTTCCTGGAATTTAATGATAACTTTTTCTCTTCGTTTAAAAAGTTTCTCGTCTAATACCGCTTGGCTCATGACAGATATTCAACTACTGTTGATATCATCGTAGGAGGAAAATTAAACTCTTATGTTTGTACTTGAGCAATATTATATTAATTTGGTTAAAAAATGTTTTGCTATAAAAATGTTCCTTACTTCCCCCACCTTACTATATTTATTTTTGCCTAAATTTAAAAAAATCCAAACTATCGTTAATAAACATCAAATTTAATTGGTGTCTACATTCTAACTATTAAAAGTAAATTAAATTCTCTCAAGATAATTTCGTGAGATTCGTACAAATTTCTCAATCCAATAAAATTATCAATTAAAATATAAAATATTGTGATATAAATTGAAGTACTTGTTGGGTAAGATAACTTCAGCTCCTAATTATATATTTTGTTTAGTGTGCGGACTCTGCAAATAAAACAAGGCTACTATAGAGTGATGTTTACTGGAGAGTGTTTTGTCGGATTCCCTTAATTGCCGAAGCCAAATTGTAGAGTGATTTGTTGGAGGGGTGAGGTGGAGTTGGTGTGTTGCTAACGAGCCTCTCGTTATGGAGTCACTTTGGGAATCGGCGTGATGATGTTGTAGGTCAGTGATTTAATATTACTTTTTAAGGAATCTATTTTTATTTAAATATAAAAGCAATTGGCCTAGAATTATTGTGTTTGAATAATAAATGCGGCAGCTTATATTAGTAGCTTAGCGCGCCGTGGAAGTTTTAATGTAAGGCTGGAAGTCGAATCCAAAAATTGGATAGTAACTTATTGCGGACCAAATGAAGAGAGGAGCATTCTTTTCGGGTATATGCTTAGAAAAAAAAATTCTAGAATTTTTTTTTCGTTCTTTTTGTTCCAGAAGGGTGGGAGAGAGAAACAGAGTGTTTTCGAAGTGATTATGTTTCACAAGTATTTGCAATATTGGTGTGAGGACATTTGACAAAGGAAAATATAAGTTGACGACAGGCATTAAAAAAGAAAAGAAAAAAAGATCACCCAGATGTCTGAGATCTCCTAACACATTTGGATACATTGAGTTTTATATTCTGAGATTATTCTTTAATTTAAAACATATTGCGTGAGGGTAGGAACTTTTGATTTTAATTATTATGAAATGGAAAATTTATTTCATTACATTACCTTTTTTTAGATACTTAATTTGAGAACAAGTTGAAAATATTACTCTTGAGAGAACATGCATTGAAGGAAAATCTCTTGGGGGATTTTTTAAAATATGTTTATCCACAGGATCTTAACATACACTGATTGACACCTTAAATCTATCGTATCTTCCTTGGCACCGAGACTCAAACCAAAGTATTATTCAGAAGATGGGCTATAGTCTGGAGCACCACTTATTGGACCAAATTATTATTTTAGAATTTTACTTTAAAACTAATTAAACTCCAAAACCGCCACAACACCTAGTCCTTAACTCATAAACTCTCACTGAAATGGACCCCTAATTTCACCACCTATATTACATTTTTCGGCCATGCCAGAAATCACCCGGCACCATATGTGCGGGAGACAAACGCACTACTGATTTAGCTTAGTTGTCCAACTTGTAGCAAATTTAAGATACATAGGCACTAATATAGGCCTATATGCAATTTTTTAAATACATTTAACGTGCGTTTATTGGATCAACTGACTGTCTTAGCACACAACCTACGAACTAACTCAATTCTAGGATAGACACAACACCTAGTATTCTTGCCGTTTATCACTTTGAAAGGAGAAGCCCCAATTTCGGAAGAAAAAAAATCTGGGAATAGAATTTGAAACCTTGAGTTCATTGGGATAGGCTGACTGAGCTTAAGTGGCTGCTCGTGAAAGTGGCTGCTCGTGACTTTTTTTTTTGAAAGCCACAAACTTGGAAAATAAAAAAATACTTATCAAAATATAAACTTACCTGTTACTTATATTGTACAATGAAAGACCATTCTTCTTTCTGCAATAAAATGTTCTGAATCTTTTGGGTCCTTACTTCTGTTTGATAACTTTGAAACATTGAATCCAAAAGTTCATTTTGGATAGATTTGGAGGTACCTTTAAATATAGTTGATTCTTTGAAATGCACTGCGAGAGCGGAGTCTAATTCGGCTGCATAATCAAGTATGCCTAAGTAAAAACCACGATTATCATAAGAAACCCTTTCATCATGACCACGTAAAGCAAATTCAAAAGCCCCATACATAATATACATAACTTACCGACGTAATATATATGTATTGGTTTCAACGATTCCGTTGTGATTTTGTTTTTGTTGCAGATACCTACTACTTAATTGCTATGTGGGCAGTTTGATATAGCTTGTTTGAACCAAAAGTAATACAAAATCCCTGTATATTTACATCCGGAAACCTATGCGAACACCGTTAAATTGTGTTCAAAGTTTCGACGTATAACGTCGGGATAACAAAGCTGTCAAGCATGCGTGTACAACAAGTTTCACAGGAGCTAGGCGCGCGGCACTGCACTTGCAATAATGGCAAGCACTTTCTGTGCTGTAGGACCGTTAATGATGACACTCAGAACGTATTTGCATTTCTGGATATACTGGTGTGTTGTTTTCTATTAATTGAGGTATGTTCTGCTGCCATGCTCCAAAATGTCGAGGTGTGTAGTCATTGTTTGGTAGTCATGCAAATTGTGTCCGTACGGAAGGAATACAATGTTAAACGACATTACTCAAATTGAACGATAGCAAGTATGCAACATATGAGGAAGAAGCTCGACACGCATTGGTTGCAGACTTCAAAAATAAATTAAAACAGCAAACTGGTATCTTTAATAAAGTCTTATAAAATCATTCATCTTCTCTGTACGCTTCCTTCACAGTGTCGCTTGAACTTGCAAAGGCTTTTGGAGATGCTAAAATGGCTGAGAAATTTGAATCAGGGCCTCTCTCCAACCAAACTGTTCAGAGAAGGCTAGTTGATATGGAAGAACAAGTATAAAAATTGCTGATTAGATTGGTTAAAGAAAGCACGCATTTCTCGTTATGCCTTGATGAAAGCACTGAGCCGTAAAAATATGACAGTAAGCTATTAATATTTGTAGGCACCATCTTCGAAGACTTAAAAAATAAAGATGAGCTATTCGAGGTCTGCTCTCTTCAAGGAACAACAAAAAGGAGGGACATTTATGATGCTGTTAAAAAACAGTAGACAGAGTTGGAGGCTTCAGTAAATGTTCAGCCATTGTGACAGACGGAGAAGACAGGTCTGACAGGATTGCTAAAAGAAAATGGCGTAACCTGTCCTATGATCCACTGTCTCTTTCACCAGGAAGCGTTATGTGGGAAATCAATGAAGGAAACATAAGTTTTTAAACTTGTTAACATATTAATATGTTAAGAGGTGGGAATCGATTCCTTTTGCATAAATGACTAAAGCCGTTTTTTCTGGAAATTGAGGCAGACTATGGGGACTTGTTGTTGTACAACCATGTAAGGTGGTTGGGTGCAGGAAAGTGCCTTGAATGGTTTGTTGCTATTCGCAAGGAAATCTCATAATTCCTTGATAAGTTTGTCTCGTCTGATACCACAGAACTAGAAGAAGAAATTCAAAGCCCAGAATTTTTAAAGCAGTTAGTTTTTCTAACAGGCATGACAAATCACCTTAACACCGAGTCTTCAAGGAATAAACCAGGTCGTATCAGATATGGTGGGAATTGTAAATGGATTTCAAAACAAGTTAAATTTCAAACGTTCTTTGAAAAACAATGAATTGACACCTTTCCCTTGTTGTCTACAATTAGCGGCGGAGAAAGACCAGGAAACTAGATTTTTCATATTTCAATTTACACATTCAAGAGATCATTGAAGAATTCAACACACGATTCAAGGTTACTGAAACACTGAAAAGCAGTGTACAGCTTTACATGAATACTCTTGGTGCTACAATCGAGGAACAAGAACCACACCTACAACTTGAGCTGTGAGATCTACAAGCCGATACGTTCCTACAAGGCATACAAGAAAAGGGATCACATTTATTTAAACTGCTTGCTATCAAGCAAAAAATACCCAAACTTAAGAAAATTTGAACTAAAAATGACTTCAATATTTTGGAGCACATACAATATATGTGAAAGTGTTTTTTCTTCTATGAAATTCATTAAAAATCAGTACAGAAGTCGATTTGTAGATTTTTTCTTGCTGCATCTTTTGAGATTAGCAGCAACAAAGCTGGAGGTGGACATTCGTTCATTGGTAGATGCAGCTGATCGACCACAGTACTCCCACTAAACTGTCCTTTTTTAAGTTATGTTTTGACTACATTATTAAATTCAGTTTGTCTTAAGGTTAGTTTTTTCATTTCCCAAATATTAAGTCAAATAAACTGACATTGAGTGCTTTTCCTAAAAATTCAATTGTTATGGGTATAATAGTTTTTGTATATTTTTAATTTCCCTTTTTTAACTGGTACTTCTGTTCTATTTACAGAATTTTACGAAAATTGGCCTATTATTAAAGTGTGGCCCGCAATCATGCCTAAGGTTTCCATTGTGGCCCTCGAGCCCTTACAAGTTTGAAACCCCTGTTCTAGAGTTTCGTCAATTCCAATTGCTATAGTGGAAGTTTTGTTTGTTTTATGCACACTTGAGTGTGCTGATGTCAAGAGCACGTACGTGACCTAGTCGATCACAAGTTGGGGGCTGCTTCTTGAGCGGTAGCAGGCTCCGGGTTAAGTTGAGTGACCCCGTAGGGCATCCTTTAGTGGGCGGTGCAATATATAATAATACAAAAAATTGTTTAAAAAAATCTAATGGTGTTAATATATAGCCAATATTTGACCATACGATTTTTCGTAATTCTCGATTAACTATAAAGTTAAAATTTTGTTCGATTTTAGCGCAACCACTCAAATGGTGCGCAAAATTCCTAAATCCGCATACTTAAATAAAAATATATATTAAGTGATTGTCTCTAATGTTAAACACAAAAAATGCTACGCTACATTTTTAGTTTATAATTATAATTAGTTTATAATGAACTACTAGCTAAACCAACCTTAAAAAAAACTAATTTTCCACGCATCTATCAATAGTACTTGTTTTCGTATTGTCACTCAAGAACAGACATTACTCTGAACGTGATGAATAAAAACGCAGAATACTGTGATAGTTCGTCTCCCGGGGGGGTACTCATTTATCTCTAAGGCAATGGATTCATCGGAGCGCGACGTGCTTTTATTCTTCTTCACGTGTATTCCGTCGTGTACATTTTTGTTGACAGTGTCCAAGAGTCTTGTAGCTTTCACATGGATTAAGAGCTCGTCTTCTGGCCGATTAGCTGGTAAATTATATTTAAGATTACTCTCGAACTAAATGAAAACTTATCGAAGTGTGGTTTTGACTTAGCAATAGGAAAATTAGGATTGATTGAAAAGGTTTTTCCTTTTTTTAATACGGTAAAACAATTTCACTGCCTCAATCCTACTCATTCATAAAGTAGAATAAAGAAACCGCATCAAGATGCGACACCTAGTTCGAGCTGTATTATTTATTACCTTCCTAGCGAGGTGTTTATCCGTAGTGTGAGACGACGGGCTCTTACACACATCACTCGAGTTAGCTTACGTCTTTTTTCCAGCCTCGCAACGTTATTTTTATACTTAAATTATTGTAATAGCTCAATAAATACTTTTGATAATTTATTCGTCTTGAATTGAGAAAACGGTACTCATTTAAGTTATAAATAATCCGTGTAGTTAAACACATTACGTTCACTTGCCCTTCCAATCTTACCAATCATATGCCCCGAATCAAATTTGAAGCACAATATTTTATAAATTACCACTTGAAACACTTGCCCAGGTTTTTCGCCTCAAGTAAGAAATGTCGCTGTTGCTTTCCTCTATCGCGCGCGGAAAGATTCTTTTTTTATTTACTTGTGAGTAATACGCTTTACCAAGAAGAATAGTAAGGCCCAAATCACCATTTATTGTGAGAATAATATCTCAAAGGCAGTTGACCGGGACTCGAATAAACCTATCGGACAGGGCCGCTTTTAGGTATTAGGTGATCTTAGTGAGAATTTACTTATTTTTGCTCATGCTTAGCTTCTTTTTTAATAATTCAGTTGAGGTGGGGGTATAGCGAATGCTAGTTAAGGGCAGTATTTTTACATTTATCTGTCAAGGGCGTCCTGGAATTTAATGTTAACTTTTTATCTAAATTTAAAAGGTTGCTTATCTAATGCCGCTATGCTCATTACAGAATTTGAAAACTGTTGATATCACCGTGTGAAAAATATTAAACTATTTGTTTCAACTGGAACAATATTTTATTTATTCTGCCTTATATACCCATTTTAACTGCTTAACTTACCTGGATATGGAGGATGATTTATATTAAATGCACTCAATATAACGTGAAGAGGGAGTGTGAAAACCACAGTGAATTGGTTTATCATCTCTTGATTTGTAATTAATTTCCGTAATAGTAGCATAGGAAATATTTTATAATGTTTATTGTATCTTATGAATTTTGGGTGAAGCCCTCTGTAGAACCAACTCGATCTGTTCACTCTCCTTCATTGGCTGCTTCCCCTACCTACCCTACCTTTAACAGTATCGATCCTAGAATTGTTTTCCTGGTGGCGGAGCGCTACAATCTGCTCTCATGCAATATTCACTCCCCAGAACGGCGCGTAACGGGCCATTGACGCGGCCGAAAAGTCGTAACATCTCGACTGATGCAGGCTTGCACTACAAAATAAAATTAAACCTGCACGTTTTCATTGGAAAAAAAAAATCTTATTCTTAAAGTAGTGTGTAGTTTGTGTTTTTAAAATGCTCGATATATCTTTAAGGCAGTGGGTTTTTAACCTAGAGCTCCTGTCGTGTTTCGAGTGGTGGGGGTCTCAATGCTTGTTGAGGTTATAGCCTTATATTTATTTTTTAAATGATTATAGTGATAATGGGAAAAAGCAAAATTCAAACAAATTTAACTGGTTAAAATTATTTTTT
>CABFVX010003225.1:0-66247 GCA_902151425.1 Timema shepardi
ATACATACATACATACATACATACATACATACATACATACATACATACATACATACATACATACATACATACATACATACTACATAAACTTACGATCCACTTTTCTGGGTTTGGGGATACATAAACTTAAAGATTGTTCATAATATCTGGCTAGAAAATGTGGGTGATCTCAAAAAAGTTTATCTACATGATAAAGTAAAGTTTCTTTGCTAAATTTAAGGGCAAAGGATATTCAAGTGTAAACAAATGAAGTAGTTTTTTAATTAGTCTTTCCCTCCTCAATCCCCGAGTCCGAGTACAGTCCCCTCTGAATATTATGTAAATAAAAATAACGACTTTAAGAATACATTTATTAAACCACAAATTATAGGTTCATTCCAACACAAGCCATTAATGTGGAGTACAGAACTATCTTGTTGAAACATTTATATTAAGGAGAAGTTGGAAATACATATTTTACGTATAATCTCACGCGCGGGACGTTTGAGGGTGGACTTCTATTCGATACACGATAGGAGATACGAATCCTTTTAACACAATTTTAATTATTTTGAATTCGATTTCAGGGTCACCATTAAAATTGAGTTTCTAACCAAAGATATGACGGGAAAAATTGATGGGTCATATTTGCAATCGTTTTGATCAATGGGATTATAAAAACATTATTGTTAACCTGATAAACGTTAAAGTCTTGTGAGATCTTTTCTTCAACCTATCCTTTATGTATGGTATTGAACAAAAATATTATTACAAACACGAATTAACCCCTTCGTTGAACATAAATAACATAAACAATTTAACCCCTCTAGTAGTTTTTGACTTTACTGATCAAAGATAAGGGTTAAATCCAGTATAGTAAATATTTTATATATTTATTTTTGAGATAGTCGCTAAAATGGCCGCAAATAAATTGGCTTTTAGCCTCATTATTAACGACAGATTGGTAGAATATTCGTCACTAACAAATGTAGTAGTGAAGAAGGTTTGAACTAAATAAAAAGTTTTATAGGATCATCATTCTCAGTAATTAACAAAACATTTGGAAATAGACTGAGCCCAAATGCTATCTGTAATAGCCAGTCTATGTCCACGAAATGACTAAGCTGCACAAACAAATGTGGATGTAATTAATAATACATTAGTGTAAGCTCACAAGTTAAACATAAGAAAGATAGTATAATAATGCCCCTTGGATGCTTAGATACTAAACCGGGCCTATGCATTGGAAGTGCCTAGCAGTGAAAAAACTGAATAAGAAGCTATAATCCACGCAGCAATATTAAGAGATTTAAATAAAGGGAAGTTATGTTTCTTACCGGCAATCTATTTGAACTTTGTAGTCCATAACATTCCCTATATTTTGATATGGAGGTAGTTTCAAGTTATTTTTTAAATCTATTTATGCGCGAGTCTTAATATCTGTTCAGGTTATACGCTTAAGTACTAATTATGCTAATGGATTAGGAATTGGGAAGGTAAATTTAGAGGAAGTCAACCCGCATTTTCGTGGAGGGAGCGTGGAAAACTATTTAGGAAGCCTACCTCCAGTTCACCCGACCGAGATTAGAACCTCGATCTCCCCGTCCTCAGAAGTCAAGCTCAAAACGACAAGCGTGTTAGTCAACTACGCCACCGAGGCGGGTAGCTAAGTTAAACTGGTGTTCTCAATTACTATTAATTAGCTACACGGTCATACCTTGGACATGGTTGATATCTGACCGGCCCATTTTAAGCCATGACCAATTATTTATTGTACGTGGCCTTTACGTGGAATTTTTTTTATAATTCATTTAATAAAAATAAAATGACTTAAGTTCACTTACTTTATCCATTCTTAAGACAAAAAATATATTTTTTTAGAAACAAAACCTAATATTAAATGAACTCATCCGTTTAAGATAAGATGTGTTAGGTTTGTAATCAACCTACCCTAAACAGGCTTAAAATCTATTACGGTAATACACACTTTAAGTTTTGAAATATGATTTTTTTTTTCAAATACATCCCTCACAGAATTTATTTTTGGATTAAATTAAATAGCTTAAAAATTTCACTTTGGCACAAGATTTGAGGCTGGGCTACAGTCCCCTGTCCATGTGTCATTTTTAAATAATGTTTAATTTAATTGCGAGCTTGCTGTTCTAATATTTAGTTGACAAACTGTTTTATTGCGTATAACACCTATTTTTGCCCACGCTTTAGCTGTAAACTAAGATAATTTGTGTCACCATGATTTTCAAGCATTGATTCTTGGGTTTAAATAATATGTCATATAATTGTATAAGGGTTAACGTCAGTGTTAATTGTAGTGTTTGTTAAAATTCCCTTTTAATAATGGGCTAATTTATATCATTCAAAGGCCGTTTCAGTTATTGTGTATACTTTACTCCTGTAATAAGAGCGTTTTTTGTTTAATTGTTGATATTTGGTATCGAGTAATATGTTTTGAACCCATTCAATCCAATAGCCCAGTGCAATGGGTGGACATTAATTTGTGTTCGGATCTGAGCTAACTCCAGTCAGCTTACGTGTAAGAGGCATATTTAATGAGTTTCCCCCATTGTGACACTATTTATCAAACAAAGAAGTCATAAATCGGCAAATGGAGGTGCTTTACACTTGATATTGCTGAATATTGTATTTAATGGTACTACCTTTGAGATAATGGGCTAGTTCCCTTGGGGCAACCTAGATCTACATAGCTCTCAAATTATTCTGAAATCGTACGTACCCTTTCTTGTATGCCACCCAGTGTGAGCCTGGCCCAGAATGAATATCTAAATTAAAAATACCTTTCTCATTAGTCATTACTCATTAATTATCAATTTTTGAGGCAATTTATTTCGAATGGACAATATACTTAACACAAAAGCTTGTAATTTTATGTTTATGAGCACAAGAAATTAATTCCCTATCAGGGAGTGCCCGCGTAGTTAGTGATTCAATTAGATATTTATATATTGTCTTGATTATATTTACCTTCGCCGTTCTTCTTCTTATAATGAGGGCTTACTCCATTGTATTATGTATTTGGGCTTCATTTAGTTGAAATTTGGTGACATTAGTCCCATAACGTCTTTGACTGCCCCCACCGTCTCTTTCTTAAAAGCAGATGATCTGGTTAGTTGGGGAATAGATGGTAAAACCCTCATTACTACCACTCTTCACTTCTTTAGAGGTTCCCATGCTTCCTGCAGATTAACAAGTTTTTTTCACTTGCACCTTCTTATTTGCAATCCGGCTTCAATCTTGACTTAATGACCGAACTTAAAAACCTCCTAGCAGTTAAAGCCCTAGATAAAAAGGTGAATGAAAATGTCCAGGGGAGTCCTTAGGGGGGCGAGGGGGATATATTCCCCCCGAAATCTAAAATAATCCAAGGCATTATCTACCAACAAAAAAAGAAACAGAAAACACACAATTTTCCAAGTTTCACATTCACATACGTGCACATTAATTTAATTTCGTAATATCGACACGGAAAATGGAATATATATATATGGAAGATTATTTTGTATCGATATATGGTGCTTGACCCAGAGTTAAATCGTTTCCATTTGTTTGGTAGCACTAGTGTGTTTGGTTTAACGCTATAGTGGTGCTTCTATTATAACCCCCAGGTTTCCTTTTCTATGGTTTAAGACCCTTAACCCTGTCGAGTGCGAGTCTAAAACCTATTTTACAGGATGGTGGGCGGGAGGTTGAAAGGCATAGCATGGCTTCTCAGCCGACCAAAGTATCCTTCCATGCCACCAAGAACAGATGGCTCACGGAAACCGTTGACAGGTCTTGCGGATAAATCATACGTTCGAAAATATCAGTTTTATTGAGAATGGGTGAAATGTTTATCTCTATATTTTCAACACCCCCTCCAAGATAATGTATTGATGTTTATTAATTGTTACATTTTTTTATGAATCTGGCAGTTACTATTGAAGAATGTCAAATTTATCGATATTTGATCACTGTTAAAATTAGATAGGAGGTGTGTATATAAAAAGTATAACTTAATCAATATGCTTCTTTTTTTAAAACACCATTTCCGAAAATAAATTTGCAAAACAATACAAATTCTTTAAGATAACCGTTTGTTTCCATGGCTCAAGATTTCCATGCCAAATTAAAAGGGCCAATTTTCCTTATGTGTTCAGTAAACTTGTGTTGTGTTGTTTGTGGTCTGTTGTTGACTGCTGACTGTGCACTCTATCGCAGGCTCGCATAATGTGTCAAAGTGTTAAACAATACATTAAAATTATGATTTTAAAATAAGTTCTTTGCCTACATCTGTTATTCTGTAAATCAGGCACACAGTTTAGATACGATTCTGTCAGTTAAATTATCTTCATTAAATCACATGCAGTGACCATTGCCGGGACTATGAAAAGACTAGAAAAGTAATTTCCTAAATTAAGTAGAAAACAACACAAAAAAACACTGAAGAGGATGAACATGAACACGTTAAAAATAAGGAAGTATTTTCACCTATCAACTCTCCTGGTCCTGAGCCTGAAACTGAAGTAGGTAATTATCTAGGCACTAGGAAAGCTGAATCTGAAAATGTTAATCTAGAGCTATGCCAGGAAGGCCCAAGCCAACAAGAATCCTCTTCTTTAGTTAATTGCCATAATTACAAATATGATATAGGTTTTTCTTCTTCCTTCTATTACTCAGATGTAGAGAAATATAAATTTTTAATAGATACGTGGATACCTGGTGAAACTAACAATTTCCCACGAGGTGACTGGAATTTGAAATTTCAAAGAAACTGGTTGTTCGAATTTCGTTGGGTGGCATACTCTGATGAAAATAAAGGTTCTTTCTTCAAGTTTTGTGCAATTTTTGCGGCCAATTATGAATCAGGTAAAGTAACATATGTTCAATTAGGTTATTTGACTAGGAGCGCTTTAATAAAGGGGAAAAAAGCCAAGGAAGAGATTAGATATCGTTATACAAGGCAATACCACGAAAAGCTTGCATTGTGGCTCAAAATTTTATCTATGTTTTTGGAAAGAAGACAGAAAATATCTAACTTTAACTAAACAAACAGGTCAAAGATAAAATAGCAGAAAATATGGAAAGATTTACCTGTAGTAAAAACGGTAGTATTTTGTGAAGCAGGGGAGGAGGCCTTCCAGTGAGAAGACACAGTGACTGGGGGAAAATAGTGTTTTATGAAAATGTAAATGATGGAAATTCTAGGACACCGCTGCGTTTTTCAGTTGAAGAAGGATATGAAACTCTGAAAACACATTTTGAAAATTCTGATACTAATGCCACATATGTAGTATTATTTCTAGTAGAATTGTAGACAAAATTAATAGGTCGGAATATTTTAATGTCCTTGCTAATGCAACAACATACTTTGCTGAAATAAAGAGTTTCTCACTCTGTTTTCGATATGTGGACAGTGAAAGATTTAATTTCGCTGTAGGGGAAGATATACTTAAATTTGTACCAGTTTAAGATGTCCGTGGTTTTGCTTTGTCAAACTTTTTGCATGAAACCTTCATGATTTAGGAGTGAATTTAAATAACATTCGGAGAATGAGTTTTTATGGTGCAAGAAACATGAGTGGCAAATTTAATGGTTGTGTAGCAACAATAAAAGAAACCTACCCACAGTCAGTGAATGTCCTCTGTGCCAACCACTCATTCAATTTATCTCTTAGCCACACCTGTACACTATAGTGCACACTACAAGAAACTGTTTATTCAAAATAAATAGTATTATTACGTTTTTTTAAATTATCGCCTAAAAGATAAGCAGTTCTATTGAAAACTATTTTACAAATTGATCAAGGCACATGCAGGTCAAGACTCATTAAATTCTTTGACACCCGTTGGGTGGAAAATCTAGATGCACCTTTCATGGACTTGTTTTCTTTTATTGTAGAATCCCTAATTGAAGTTCAAGAATTCAATGATTCTGACACATCAAGCGAAGCATTTTCTTTCTCACCAGCTACACAGAATTCCATCTTTATTGTATCCATGGTAATAATTAATCATGTATTCTGCCTTTCAAATGGATTAGTCAAGCCTTTACAGTCGAAACAAATATATATAAAGAAATGTATTAACTTGTGTGAGAGTGTACAAAAAGAATTAACATATATGAGAGTGAATTTACCATTGTTGTTTAGAATTATGTTGAGAGAGTTTCCCTGACTATTTGTCATCAGTTAGATATTCCACATACAGTTGGGTGACCAACTCAATGAGCTAACGTTGAAGCAAATAATGCTAAGGAGTGTTACAAACTTTTAGTTTTCTTGTCCTTTCTTGACTACTTCTATAGCCAACTTCAAGACAGGTTTTTGAAGCATAAAACTATCCTGAGCCAGATTTAAATTTTGCTGCCCTAGAATTTAGTTTGTGAATCTGATGATGTGATCCGTGCTTTTGTTGATGCTATCATTAGGGGGCGGATTTTGCCCTAAATGCCTTTTTTATTCATATGCTTTGAGAAGTAGACTTTTGAGGTATAATTTTATTTTCGATGATTGCGAAGATAATGTGATAACTTTTATAGTGCCTATAAATGCCTATTTCGCTGTTTAGTGCCTATTTTACAAATGGGAGCCTTAAAATGCCTTTTACTATCTCACTCTTCCTCCCACCCTCTTTTTTTCTAAATACTTGCAGCTGCCGAGCACCCTCCCACCCCCCTCCTCCTTCACTCCTTAGGTTACCCCACGTGGATACTCGTGATAGGTAGGAAAAACCCATTTGTCCAGTGGTCTGATAGGTTCAGACTGGTCAGTCCGGCAAACAAAGATTTTCTTCTAGCGCAAAATAGTGTCATTTCATTCAGTGGTTGTGTATATTACGTTGTTGTTAGATGTGCATATCTGTTCATTAATATTTCTTTGTATTGGACTCAGTGTAAATTATTGAACTGGTAGAAAATGCCTAAAGAGAAATCGTGTAAAAGTGTATTATTCAAACAGTGGATTGGTGGTGATAGGAATTTCACAACGGATATCAAAATAATTTTTTGTCAGCCATGTTCCAAGGAAATAAGTTATCTTTTCAAAAGGGGAAATGAAATTATTAATTTTAAAAGTCAAGGTTTTTTATTAAATATATTGTCTACTGTTTAAAAGTAAATCACGATTATTTGCTATTGTTCAAACTTGGTTTCATTTCTTATTGAAGGATTTCAACGACAAAGTGGAAATATTTACCAAAGCTTAGCATTACGATTAAAAAAACAACTTAGTTCTCTTGTTATGTGATGGTTTGTTAATTTGTAGAATCCACATATATTAATGGGTGAAAATTTCCATTTTTTATATTTAGGTAAAATGCGAGAAGAAATATCACCTAGAACAACACAAAAATACTGCAACATATATAAAGCATTCCGGAAAGAAAACAGGATCTCAACAATTTTTTCCTTAAGTTAACGATACCGATAAAACCCAAGAGCAATTTTCTGCTGACTTATGCTCTGTGATGGTAGATACAAATATTCCTTGGAAGAATCTGGAGAATCCAGATTTCAATGCTTTTCTCAACAAATATACCAACATGAAGATACCAGACGAATCAACTCTGAGGAAACACTACTTAGCTTTCAACCTATTTATCCGTAAGTTTTTACAATAGCAGTTTTTTTCTTTTTGACATTAAAAAATATATACAGAATTGTATTGATTTAAACTATTTACAGTAAAAAATTTTTTTATTTAGTTTAAGACATTTGAGAAAATCCAAGAAGATATTGGAGAGTCATACATCTGGGCTACTGTTGGATGAAACCACTGACCACTGTGGCAGAAATGTTGCAAATGTTGTTATTAGAAAACTAGAATTTACGACTCCTGGGAAATCTCATTTGGTTGTTTCAAAGATGCTTGAGGCAACCAATAGCTCGACAATTGCCATAGTTGTTCGTGATGCTATGCGTAAGTATATAATGTAATTGCACAAGATATACTGCGTTAATTTAATGATTCGCAGTGTTAGTCCTGTAAAAATTATAATTATAGATAAGTTAATTTGTTTATATTATGTGTCCTGTGGCCATCAGAAAACAACGACGAAAGGTTTTTGGTGTTGCTGACAGACAGTGCGACCTACATGTTGAAAGCGGCTGCGAGCTTAAAAGTATTCTACAACAAGTTAATTCACGTGACTTGTCTGGTGCATACTGTTCATAGAGTTGCAGAAGATATTATATCACGTTTTCCAAATGTTAACGCTATTATTTCCACCGTCAAGAAAGTGTTTTTGAAGGCTCCATCACGAATATTCTCATTTAAGGCCGCCCTGCCCAACACACCTTTGCCACCACAACCAGTGTAAGCGCGTTGAGATACATGGCTTCATGCTGCGTTGTACTATGCAGATTACCTGGGTGACATTCTAAAGGTATTATACAATAAACTATCTTTAGGTGCGTTTCCAAATTAAAATTGCAGTGAGCGTTTACCACTAGTTTTATTGATTCCACCTGTCCATCCACATTATTAGAAAAAAATATAATTTTATGGTTATACTTGTAGAACTTAATATATTGAAAGAATTGTGAGTTTTGCTATACCAACCGTTTTACTTGTAGGTAGTAAAAACATTTGACGAGGAACAAGCTGTCGCCATTACAGAAGCAAGTGCTGCCATCTCCTTCTCGAGTGTCATTGTGAATCTGGCATCGTCAAAAGCAATTTTGGAAATTTTCCCAGAGCAATCACAGTTTTAGAGGCAAGGGATTTGCCTCTTGTGAAAGCTGTGAAGATAATGCGAGGAATAGAAGAAAACCTGAATAAGGCTTTTGGCTCAGTTGGCGCAGCCATCGTCGACAAATTTAACAGAGTATTGCAGCGAAACCCTGGGTGGAAAGTGATGGCAAGTATTGCGGACATCATAGAAGGACAAACTACATCACTCTCAAAAGTCAACCTCAGCCCAGCTGAAATAGCTTGTCTGAAGTTTTGCCCAATGACTTTATGTGAAGTCAAGAGAAGTTTCTCACAGTATAAAAACATTTTGTCAGTCAACAGAACAAAATTTACACATAAAAATCTTGAGAAGTATTTGATAATTAATTAACTCTAATAGTAATTAATATATGTTTATGGAAAGTGTATGCTTGATTTTAAGAGTGAATAATAAATTTTTTGAGTGTTTTGGTGCCTTTTTTGCTTTACTATGCCTATTTATTTCTTTTTAGTGCCTATTTATTGCCTTTTTTACTTTATAATGCCTATTTATGTTCATACTTTTGTGATTTTTAGTGCCTATTTTCCTGCCTTTTTAAACAAAAATTAGTACCTATAAATCCGCCTCCTAGCTATAATAAGCCAGTGGCTAAAAGATGTAAACTCATCACCTGTGTCATTTAAAATGAAATTAAAGTGCGAAGACGAAATTTTCTCAGTCACAACATGGAGCCTAAACCTTTGGATTTAATCTAATCTCTGAATAACTACTATGAAATTATTGCTCAGCTTACACATAAACAGCTTAAGTTGTTTTCTGTAAAACGAGATACTACCGTGACACTAGATCACTCATTTTCAACATTGCGTTTGTTAAAAACCTACCTGAGAAGCACCATGGCAGGACACCGACTTAATGAACTGGCAGACACTTATGTGTGTGCATAAAATGGTAGCCATAAACATCGATACGGTAATGGACGGAATGTAAAAGAAACCTAGTTGGTTAGTGCATCTGTAAACTTTACAATGTAACAGTGTAAGGTCCACATGGACTAGACTGGCGGACAGGAGAAGAACAGTAAGGCCCGGTCTTAAAGACTACCGCATAAATATTGTTAAAGGGAGGTTAAGGCTAGCTACCAGTTAAAGGTTCTCAGTCACTTTAATATTTCATGCGTATTATGAACTGAATTTATCTGACAGATAGCTATATGTAGGATAAATTTATTTGTATGCAGAAAATGCAAGGTTGGTACTGTTTTTACTGGTGCGTGCATGATATAAACCCTGATGCTACCACTACAACCTGGTGAGGGGGCACAGCACTCAACATTTGTTAAATAATGGCGGCTAAATTAGTGCGAGGAAACAAATGGCATGACGTGGGTACATAAGCTAAGTTGTCTTGCAAGTATTCATTTTAGTGTCGGACAGAGTGTGGGCAATAATTTGGTACAACATTTACAAAATTTCATTTATTGTACTCACATTTAAATAATTTGTTCTTTTATAAATATAACTCTACAAATAGCCTGTCAACTTATATAAAAGCACTGTAGATTAAATGTTCTAACGTTTTGTAGTTAGAGCCTGGGCCTGTGCTTACTAAATACGCGACCCAAGATTTTAATCTAAATCAGATTCTGATAGACGAAACCTCATTAAATCAATGCTTCACTATGGAAACCATTTTAACTTACAGATAAAATTGAACAAGTACTTAAAACTCCCGATAAAAATGTGATGGATAAATTTATTTTATCTAGCAGATAAATGCTATATAGATGTCATAAGACGCCCTTTTAACGTATCCACCAGATATAAATGTTTATCTATAAGATTAATATTTATCCTGGAGTCACTAGACCGGCCCTAAGTGTTGTATTTGTGTCATGTTTATTTCTCCGTCCTAAGTGTCAATTTTAATTTGTTGGTTATAAAGAGGTTTGTGTGTAGATAACACTTTTCTTGATTAATATTTAATAATTTGTTGGCTTTCTTGGTTCGAAGTGCTACCCCACACCACCCCGAAATAAAATCCTTCTTACGCCCCTGAAAATGCCTACAAATTAAATCGCCCCCTTATAAATACTCTCCTCCTCTCTGTTTCTTGTAGATAACTGCCTTGTAGCTACAAAATAAAATTCGATTTTAAGATATTTGGTATATTTGTCCAAAACAATCGAAAAAGGGTAAAGATTACAGCTCATCTGCGATTCGAACAAACATCATCAGAGATTGGAGTTAACGTATCTCTCACAAAAAACAATTAGCATTGCTACATGATCCTAGATTAACATTTTAAATTAAGCATTAATTAAAGATCCATCAAATGGTTTTATTAAGTGCACAAGTTAAGAGAGTTCAGGATGAAAGAGTACCATTTGACATCTCCAATAGTTATCAAAATAATTTATCTCAAGATAAAGATTAGGGGTGGGAGTTGGGGGAGAAACTATTATAAAAATACATGAAAAAAGGGACTCTTATCAGCAAGAGATATACAGGTTGTATCTATTTATGTAGAAAGTAACTGATGTGTGGATATTGTACCTCAAAACCACTCAAAAACTTCTTATGAACAAATTATGTTATATGTTCGATGGTTCCCGAGATAAAGCCTTCCATGACTTTGATGGAATTTTTAATAGCCCTACTTTATACAGCCCTGTTTCACCTCTTGTAAGTGCCGTATCACTGCTGATACACAGGCAGGGCTTCCAGCTTCACTAACAGGAGTTAGTTCACGAGATATCAGATAACGCAGCCATCTTCAACTTGGCAAGGCTTTATGCTACCAACAGCACAATTCCAACTGCACTAATGCACATATCCTAATCGATTAAATAGCCAAGCTATTATAGTTTTTAGTATATATATATATTCTTTAAATTGATAAATAATACTTGGACATGGGAATCAAACCTTGACCTTTGGCTTAGTACTTATATGCTCTACCAACCTAACTATCCCGGTGTCATCCTGAGCTCAGAGATATTCTTCACTCATATTTTAAGGCATAATCTGTGGTGGACGTATGGAAACTGTCAGCTAAACATGTGTGATCAATTAAGATTGACTTGTGAATGTGGGGAATGCCAGGTCTCCACCGTGGTTTGGATTCCACGTTAAACTGTAGGTCCTTCATTTCATCTCACAATCACCCTACCATTACACATTAGCGTAAGTGCGTATAACCCGAACGGGTAGTAAGACGCGGTGCTAATAATAATAATAATAATAATAATAATAATAATAATAATAATAATAAAGATTGAGCCATCAGATATCGCATCCATCTTCCACTCGGGAGGTCATTATGCTATCAATAGTACAAGAACAATAATACAGTAATTGTATGAATGCGCATACCATGATGGATTAACTAGCAAAGCTATTGTATTAGCTAATTACTATTATAGCTACATCTAAATATATTTTTCTTTAAATTGAAGAATGACCCTGGGCATGGGATGGTTCCTGGTCAGCTCAGGATCTAGAGTAATGGCGTTTCAAATCAGAGCTCACAGGCTCGATTCCCATGTCTGTACATATCAGTTTTTAATTTAAAGAATATGATACCTGGATGTGACTATAACCTAACTAACAAACAAAATAACTAGGCTATTTAATCGATTATAGTAACTATTATCATCATCATACTCCGGTGAGTGACATGCTCTAAAATAATAACATGACGAAACAATAAGACCATACCGTACTACCTTTAACTTTCCTATTAATAAAAACATATTCAATCTGTTGGTCAAACTTTTTCGGTTCTTGTGAAGATTAACCCAATATTTCCATCCACGTCTTTCACTACTCATTCGGACTAAACGTAGTATATAGTAATTAAATATTTATGGTAGGGATAAGTAAAGTATTATTTAGAGTAAATGTACCCACATTTACATAAAGGGAGAGTGGTAAACCATTTAATAAAAACTACCCTCTTATGTGGATTGAGGCCTGACCTCCTGGTCACCTGCAAACCAGACTAGATGGCCTACTTAGCCACTCCCAAGTAGGTATATAAGATTTCTGAGATTTCTAAGAAACGTTGTAATTCCTTATTTATAATTACAACTGCCCAGCCATTGTTATTGACCGTTATTTGATACACCCATTTATGAAAGGTAAAATAACTATAAAACATATAAAATTATTTTGAGAAATGAACACTCATTTTAAAGGCTAGGGCTCAAGATGTAGGCAAAAATAGTAGTTTCCAACGAGAACCCAATTTCCTAAGAATTACAGCTTCTCTGTTCTGTGCGCAGTGACTCATCTATGTAATCATTCTTTGCTTACAACACCATGAAAACCTTGATTTATATATGACTAGCATTGAGGTAACCGGCTTTACCCGGGAAAAATATCTTAAGGTAAAATTGGTATAAATGTTATCACTATGTAAAAAGTGCAAAAAGGTTAAAAAGTCATTTTAATAAAAATAAACTGTATGGTATATACGCACGGACTTTCTCGCTTCATTAACTAAAAATTACTAAAAATCGTAATATATGTGAAACGAAATAATATAAACCTGTAAACGGGAGCAAAATTGCGCTTTAGTTGCGAAAAACATTTTTTGAATCCCGGTTTTAAATTTTTAAATTTTATTTTTAAAGTATTGAAGTCCTCATTTGTATATTTGGACTAATAAAAAATATCAATATTTGGTCCACAAGGGTAAAAACTTCGTAATCAAATTTCTACTTCCGTTTAAATCATTATTAGCATCGCGTCTTACTACCCGTTCGGGTTATACGCACTTACGCTAATGTGTGATGGTAGGGTGATGTGAGATGAAATGAAGGACCTACAGTTTAACGTGGGATCCGAACCACGGTGGAGGCCTGGCGTTCCTTACTTCCGTTTAAAATTTTTAGAAATTTTATTAGGGGTTTCATATCTTCAGGTCAATGAATTGCTGCTAAATTCCTCATTCATAAATTATGACCAATACACCACCGAGTCTAAAATCACAGAGATATAGTATTTCTGTACAAATATTTCCCCTAAGAAGTTAAGGAAAAAAGAACATAAACTTTTTCAGAGAATAACGTATTAACTTACTCTTTGGCATTATAGAATTATCGCGTTAAAACTTAAATATCTGCACAATTAAAGCTCACAAAATTGTATTAATATATTTGCCAATATCTAAGCAACTGTTGGTTTTGTAAAAAAATACTTTGATTAAAAGCTTTTTTATTTTTAATAGTAATTCAATTTTCCAAAGCGATATAATTTAGTATCTCAAATAGTAGAGTAGATTTGGAATTTATCATTACAGTTAAGTATTATAAAAGTAATTTTACTTGGAAAATGAAAATAGCCATTTTGTTTATGATCTTAATCAATGCCTAGATACTAATTTTAGTCAGAATCGTTAGAGCCAATTTTGAGAAAATCAAATTTTTCTCTATTTTCCCCTTATGAAACTACCCTTAATTTTAGGGTTGAATATCTGATTCCAAAATCGCCTCGAGGCAACTCTTTGAAAACTCTAGATACCAAGTTTTAGCCCAATAGGTGGAATTGTTTAGGCTATACTTAGAGGTACAGACAGACAGGATTGCAAAAAACCACCTTTTCAGATTCGGGGGGTCATGAACTGTCGACATTCATCAAAAACTCGAGCTCGATTTTTTTATGATAACAATACTTTATTTAGCTGTAAGATAGCGATAAAATTAAAAGAGAGTAAACATGGAAAGTATAATTGTCAAAAACGATTAAAAGAGTAAACAGCGTTGTAATTAAAAAGGCGTAAAAATATATTATTTTCGGGTAGTATGTTAAGAAGTTGTTAAAAGAGCAAAGAGGGTGAACAGGGTATAAAGTAGATTCAATCAAATGTATTAATGATTTTACCCCATATACTTACCCATTTAGCATTTTGCTATTTACCATTTTTACCTCGTTTACAGTTTTACCTCGTTCAGCCTTTATACTTCATTTATCCCATTTTATCTTTTTGCCCTTAATAAACATTTATACTTTTTTTACCACTTTTTGTTCTTTTGGCATTTGTTACCTTTCCACACTTTTGATCTATTTTACCTCTTTTACCAATTTTCAAAATTATAGTGTTTTTAATTTTTATTATATTTACTTTTTGCCCTCTTTATCCTAATTCTGCCATCTCTATCCTTTATGCCCTATTTACTATTTCTGACCTTTTCACCTCAATTGCCATTTTTTCCTTTTTGATACTTTTGCCCTTATTGCCTTTTGTACCGTTTTGCACTCTTAGTCCTATTTACACTTTTTACATTTAAATTAACTTTTTTGTAGGTAGCTATATACACATTTTACCTTTTTTGCTGTTTGTGCACTTTTTATCCTTTTATAAGTACCTGGCTTAGCCCTGGATAAATGTTTTAAAGTAAACGGGTAAAATATGATTAAAAGATGAATAGTTGTGAAAATATTGGGAAAAGGATCAAATATTTTTATAAAGGGGTAAAAAATAAAATAACAATGGTTAAAAAGCGTAGGAATGATTAAAATGGTAAAAATGGCAAAATGGGCAATAATAAAAAAGGACTAATAAGATAAAATAGCAGAATGGTCAAAAAGTGCCAAAAGGGCAACAATGAGTGGTATGGTGCAACAAATAGAGAGCTTGTAGAGGGTTAGTTTTAAAGTTCGCAACGTTGTTAAGAAAGGGTAAAGCATACTTTTTTTTTACTAAACACTGAAAGCTCAAAACCTTAGAAGATTAAACCCTTAGCTAGAAAGTCTAGTTATGCCTCATTTTACCTAACTTTTCACAGTAAAAATTTGTGAATACCTTTTAGCGTTATGATCGAGATGACTAAGTTATATTCACTAAAATTATCTACATTCCGACATTTCTTAGACAAGCGATCCTAATAAAAATTATTATTATTATTATTATTAGCACCGCGTCTTACTACCCGTTCGGGTTATACGCACTTACGCTTATGTGAAATGGTAGAGTGATTGTGAGATGAAATGAAGGACCTACAGTTTATCGTGGAATCCGAACCACGGTGGAGGCCTGGCATTCCTCACATACACAAGATGTCTTGTCAGAGGTGAAGGAAGGGTTTGGTAATCAGATAAATCTTTGCCGGGACCGGGGTTCGAACCCCGGCCGCCAGCATAGAAGTCTGACACCTTACCCCTAGACCGCCAGGTCACCCTAATAAAAAACCTGAATTCTCTTCACTGTAATTATATTAACAATATTCTTAATTTTATTCACTCCTAATGGTCTCCATTACAACACTTCTCAAATAAACAACCCTAATTGATATCCTAAATTATATTAACAAAATTCTTAGATTTTTTCGCTATTAGTGGTTTCTATTCCAACATTTCTCAATTAAACAGCCCTAATGGATATCCTAAATTATATCAACAAAATCCTGAATTTTATCCACTCGGAATGGTTTCCATTCCAATACTTTTCTAACGACCAACACATTCGTAAATAAATCCTGATTGTATCTATAAATGTCAGACGATTTTACTTTCATCACAATGTATTTATTATTAATGTGCTTGGTTTTACTTTAGTCATAATTCTTCTTCTGAACCGCTTAATACCGTATTTTGATTTACGCTCTTCACAAAACTGCATTCTCTTTTATTTTATTTTGCCAAATTGTTAGCTTTTCTACGTTATTTCAATGTCAACGCAGGAAGAAAAATATGGAACATTGGATGTAATGCAAGGAAGGAGAGTGGAAACCACTCAACATTATCACAGGGTGATAAACACATGGAACATTGGATGTACTGCAAGGAAGGAGAGTGGAAACCATTCAACATTAGCACAGGGTGATAAACACATGGAACATTGGATGTAATGCAAGGAAGGAGAGTGGAAACCACTCAACATTAGCACAGGGTGATAAACACATGGAACATTGGATGTAATGCAAGGAAGGAGAGTGGAAACCATTCAACATTAGCACAGGGTGATAAACACATGGAACATTGGATGTAATGCAAGGAAGGAGAGTGGAAACCATTCAACATTAGCACAGGGTGATAAACACATGGAACATTGGATGTAATGCAAGGAAGGAGAGTGGAAACCATTCAACATTAGCACAGGGTGATAAACACATGGAACATTGGATGTAATGCAAGGAAGGAGAGTGGAAACCATTCAACATTAGCACAGGGTGATAAACACATGGAACATTGGATGTAATGCAAGGAAGGAGAGTGGAAACCATTCAACATTAGCACAGGGTGATAAACACATGGAACATTGGATGTAATGCAAGGAAGGAGAGTGGAAACCATTCAACATTAGCACAGGGTGATAAACACATGGAACATTGGATGTAATGCAAGGAAGGAGAGTGGAAACCATTCAACATTAGCACAGGGTGATAAACACATGGAACATTGGATGTAATGCAAGGAAGGAGAGTGGAAACCATTCAACATTAGCACAGGGTGATAAACACATGGAACATTGGATGTAATGCAAGGAAGGAGAGTGGAAACCATTCAACATTAGCACAGGGTGATAAACACATGGAACATTGGATGTAATGCAAGGAAGGAGAGTGGAAACCATTCAACATTAGCACAGGGTGATAAACACATGGAACATTGGATGTAATGCAAGGAAGGAGAGTGGAAACCATTCAACATTAGCACAGGGTGATAAACACATGGAACATTGGATGTAATGCAAGGAAGGAGAGTGGAAACCATTCAACATTAGCACAGGGTGATAAACACATGGAACATTGGATGTAATGCAAGGAAGGAGAGTGGGAACCATTCAACATTAGCACAGTGTGATAAACACATGGAACATTGGATGTAATGCGAGGAAGGAGAGTGGAAACCATTCAACATTAGCACAGGGCAATAAACACATGGAACATTGGATGCAATGCAAGGAAGGAGAGTGGAAACCAATCAACATTAGCACAGGGCGATAAACACTTGGAACATTGGATGTAATGCAAGGAAGGAGAGGGGGAACCATTCAACATTAGCACAGTGTGATAAACACATGGAACATTGGATGTAATGCGAGGAAGGAGAGTGGAAACCATTCAACATTAACACAGGGTGATAAAAACATGGAACATTGGATGTAATGCGAGGAAGGAGAGGGGGAACCATTCAACATTAGCACAGGGCGATAAACACATGGAACATTGGATGTAATGCAAGGAAGGAGAGTGGGAACCATTCAACATTAGCACAGTGTGATAAAAACATGGAACATTGGATTTAATGCAAGGAAAGAAAGGGGGAACCATTCAACATTAGCACAGTGTGATAAACACATGGAACATTGGATGTAATGCGAGGAAGGAGAGTGGAAACCATTCAACATTAACACAGGGTGATAAAAACATGGAACATTGGATGTAATGCGAGGAAGGAGAGGGGGAACCATTCAACATTAGCACAGGGCGATAAACACATGGAACATTGGATGTAATGCAAGGAAGGAGAGTGGAAACCATTCAACATTAGCACAGGGCGGTAAAAACATGGAACATTGGATGTAATTCTAGGATGGAGAGTGGAAACCATTCAACATTTGCAAAGGGTGATACAATTTTGTTGCACTGGTCTTGCTTGTGTTACATAAAACTAACCCTATCTACTTGGTAGTAACAATAATTGACGAGTTCAACCCACTTCTTGGCAATGGACTGCTACTAGCTAGTACCGGCAGAGTAAATGACCTAAGATTACATATTCACGTGAGAATATGAGCGATAAACATGATTAGAAACAGGGAATGAATATAGAATTCGTTTTAGTGTGTCAGTTTGTGAAATTACATCATCATTGGCCGGACACACACCCCATTCTTTATGTTATAATCCTTCCCGTCTTTATTGTTCCTGGTACACCCTGTTCTGAGGAAATGTTGCACTGCTTGGTAAGAGTTGGGATACAAGGGTCAAAATAAATGTTTTGCGACATGCATAAGATTGCACGGGGACAGGATGTCAACTTCATATATGGTTTGCTGGATATGTAAGGGTTCGAATCTCAACAGAGTATATTAAGGGTAGTTTATCCTAAATTACTTTCAGCTATGCCTACACGCAATTTTGGGTAATGTTTTTAAATTTCGTGTGTGTAAATATGTGAATAGCTCTAAAATAAAAAATAAAAAAACGTTTTTTTAAATAAATTTATCGAAGGTCTGGAAACTAAATAAATGAAAGTTGCAGGTGTAGGGCGTGTTTCGGATTAAATTACTAAAATTGTAGGTACTCTATTAACTTTTAAACAATTTATTTATTTTTAGAATAAAATCGGAAGTACCTGTCATTGCCAGAAATAGCCACATAATGAATTGCGTGGTTACTCCAGGCAGAGATTTTCTTTGATTCAAGCATACAGAAAAAGAATCTTCATTTAATTATTTTGACCCCGGTTTAAATTAATTTAAAAAATCTAATCAAATATTTAAAATTCCTTTGTTGAGTTGCACAGACATCTCCGTGCGGTAGATATTGTGTAATGTTTATAACAGACAAACACACTCTTCATTTTATTAATATAGATAGACAGATAGTACATGAATTAAGAAAATCAGTAATATAAAACAAAAGAACACACAATCTGACGTGTTAAAAACAAATGAAATCGTTACAATATCATCATTTTTTTAAACATCATTTTTGTGCACCGTGTAAAGGCTGTGTGTTTACAATAATGGTGTTAGGGGATTCGGAAGGTAGAGGGAATGAACACAGATTTGTATGGATGTTAAGTGGAAAATCATTTCTGAAAAATCACTCTCAGTGTATCCGACCGGGATTTGAACCCATACCCTCCTTATCCAGGAAACCATATTATAGGAGCTTGGCGTTATATCCGCGTTCTCACCGATGTGGGTTTCACTCACTGGAGTAGAGCAAGTCTTAGGCCTAGTATTAGTTATTTGAATATTTTGTAAATATTTTGGAGGAAATTTGAATCAGCTAAACCACTCCCACCCTTCTCGGTGGCATAGTTGGCTAACGCGCTAGTCATGTTGAGCTCAGCTGCTGAGTACGGGGAGATCGAGGTTCGAATCTCGGTCGGGTGAACTGGGGTGGTTTTCCCTAAATGGTTTTCCACCCTCCCTCCACGCAAATTCGGGTTCACTTCCTCTAATTCAACCTTCCCAATTCCTAATCCATTAGAGTAATTAGTAATTAAAGCGAATAAACCGAATGGGTAGTAAGAGCCGTGCTAAATATTATTATTATTATTACTAAACCACTCCAAATTTGTCCCCTTCTCACCATAGTATGCTGATGTTTTTATGTCGTCGATTAAATCCTTCCCAAGCAATGTTCATGTTTTAATCAAATACAATTTATGATAGGGAAATATGATAATAATAATAATGCAAACAATACGAGATGTGTATAATAAAATCAGTTTAGTATTCCATTGTGAGGCTGCGTAAAAAGTTGCAAAATAATGTTCAATCTAATTACTGCAATCTAAATTAGTTAGAAAATGCACCTGTTTACGGGAATAAAACTCAGGAACTTTGCCTTGGCACGCTAACGTTCTGCCATTGAGCTATCCTGGAAAAGTATCATATTAAGGTGGAATGGAAAGGGATGCGATAAAAAGCCAGTGTTTTTGCAGTTTTTATATATGGCGAAAACTTTTTTGCCCAAAACAAATAAAATATTGCTCCAATACAAACAAAGAATTTAATTTTCTTCCCGTGGTGACCTTAAAATTTCCTGAATATATGTCAAGAGTGTTCATGAATTTAATGATTTTTTCTCTTCATTTAAAAGATTGTTAGATTATGTCACCATAATCATGACAGGTATTCAACCACTCTTAATATCAACATGGGAGGAATATTAAACTCTATCTTTATACTGGAGTAATATTTTATTTATTTTGGAAACAAAAATTTTGCGATAAACACTTAAAAAAACACTGACCTTTTTTGTGTCCTCTTCCATCCCACAATATGGGTCATTATTAACTCATGACTTAAGTTTGATTAGTTGAATCTAGAATCCCGTGTCCAACTTTCATATTTGACTTGAGTTTTACCAATTGAATTATAATCTCCTTTATACGGACATTCTGGTAGTTACAATGATCTGCAAGCTGTCTGTTGTCTCAATGAAACCCTAAATAATACTCTATTATCCAATCTGTACCAATATATTATGTTCAGACGCAAGCTACCAGCAGGTGCCAATCCTTTAACTCTTGATATAACGCATAACAGCACAGGACGGATTTATAAATTACAGTAGAGGTCTAGACTCACCATATCTCAGTCGGTAGCGTGTTGGTCCACGGAGCTATGGTCCCTTGTTAGATTCCCGGCATCAACGAAAAATGTATCATTGGTGAAATTTTAGTTTACACTTTCACAGTGATGCCTTAATGGTTGGGGATTGGATGTTGTGCTTGCCCTAATCTTAAGTTAGATTATAAGTATATGAGGCTACGACAGGCCTAGAAAGACGATAGTGGAAAATAAGAGTACATGGCTTGAATAAAATCTAACCCGAACCACAGTATGGAAACAGTAAGGGATGTAAAATAAAGTCGAGGTCTAGACTGTATCGAAACCAAGCGTACCCCTCCCCTCAAACCGAAACCACCTACCGTTCCGTTCCACCACCTCCCCTTTAACACCCCTATCCTCTCCGCAATGCGGATATGCATTATAAAGTACACCCTTAACGACTTAACGTGCGAAAAATCATACCACAATTTATTTTGTTTATTTTTATTTTATTTTATTTTATCATGGACTTCAAATATTTACTCGACCATAAGGTTCAGGAGTTCTTAATTTCACGAATTGGCTCGGAGTTTGTGTGCTTAGAATTATTGTTGTTTTTACTTTAATGCCTCTTATACCAATTATTTATTGAGAAAACTCCGCTCTAATTATTATTATTATTATTATCATCATCATCAGCACCGCGTCTTACTAACTGTTCGGGTTGTACGCACTTACGCTAATGTGTAATGGTAGGGTGATTGTGAGATGAAGTGGAGGACCTACAGTTTAACATGGAATCCGAACCACGGTAAGGGCCTGGCATTCCCCACATCCCGCTCTAATTATAGGACCATAGCTTGATGCACTTGTTCCGCCAATATCTTTGAAACTATATGGAATATAATATCTATTCTTACAGGTGACCTGATGGTCTAGGGGTAAGGTGTCGGAGTTCTGTGCTGGGGGTACGGGGTTCAATCCTCGGTCATGGCACGGAATTATATGATTACCAAACCCTTCCTTCACCTCTGACAAGACATCTTGTGAATGTGGGGAATACCAGGCCTCCACCGTGGTTCGGATTCCACGTTAAACTGTAGGTCCCTTATTTCATCTCACAATCACCCTACCATTACACATTAGCGTAAGTGCGTATAGCCTGAACGGGTAGTAAGACGCGGTGCTAATAATAATAATGTATCTATTCTTCCTGGTAATATTTTTATTTTCTGTAAAAATAGCCGATATCTTTAAAACTAGTATATTTGGGGTCCACCATACTTTTTCTAAATGTAAAATTAACTATTTTAACATTATGATTAAAAATTTTAGGCTTTTATCTTAAAATTTTAATAAATAATTTCATAGCTTGGAAAATATGGTAAACCAAAAAATTTAAAAGCTTTTTCTCAAATGCATTACTTTATTTCTCAAGAAAGTATATTACAATATTAACAAAATAATTTTCCAAAACTCAGGTAGGAACTACCCTAAGACTTTAGAGCCTCGATAATCTGGACTAAGAGTGCTTTGGTGAAGATCATTTTAACTGTATTACCGAAATTAAATATACAAAGGAGGTTCAAAAAAACCCATGTACTGTACATACACCAAAGAATATGTGTGTGAATTATATTTTTTGATTATACTGTACGTTACTTGCAAATTTGTGGTACAATTTAAAAATCAATTAATCTGTGGCCCGCTTCAGTGGCCAAATGGTCTAAGGCAGCGATTCCCATATTGGGGTAAAAGTACATGCCAGGACGTTAGGGAGTACGTGAAAATAGTTGAATAATGGAGGGGAAAGCTACATATTCCATCTGTGTAGGACAAAAGATGAGATAAAAGTAATGAAATTAACTCAGCAAAATGGTGAGGGCGGTTACGGTTTACCCGAGAAAATAATTTTAATTTCAAAAATGGAATAGTTTTATATTTATTAATAAAATAATAAATAGATTAGATGTTTTAATTTGTATTGTGACTTTTGCTTTTTGAATGTAAAAATATACTCTCTTTATTCATCTTACTATTACATGGTTTTTTGATCACACTATTAGAACATTCATTTTCATTGTAACAAATAAATCAGAAATGACTACTACTTTAGTACGGTATCTAAACTCTTGGATAAAAATTAAAAGCACAATTTATGGAAATGGTCTGCTAAGGAGTATTTAAGTGAGAAAGTGAAAAATGTTGGGAACCACCGGTCCGAGGCATCATTCTCGTGTTAAGGCCAATAAACACGTACAGGTATACCTCTGCAATTATACCAGATGTGCTAGTGCATCTACGATACAGTTTTTCTTCTTCAGATCACAGTTTGAGGTTGATTTTCTTTACAATGCTTTATTTGTTGGCAGCGGGAGTGATCTTTTAGTTTTTCTACCAATATATCAGCTTCTGTTTTTTTTTAGTTTATTCATGGTAGTGTTATGATTTAATTTTCTACATACATTCTTCAGCTCTGTAAATGTCTATAAACCCTTCTATGCATTCTCGGTGGCTACCATCATACTCTGCCATTATTGTGTACAACAATAAGTTTATAAAAAAAGAATGAAACTTATCTAATTAGTTAATAATGTGGCGATGGCACCAGCAACAATTGAACTAAGACTCCTGCGCACTTTGGTACACACGCTCTGGTAGGCCTGCGCATTTGCTCCGACGCAGGTATATCGAATGAAATATACTATTTACTCAGTTTGCTTGTGCAGGCCAAAATAACTGTACAGTTATGTCATACACACGTTGTTATACCTGACAGATATCACAGGTATACCTGTACGTGTGTAGCGGCCTTTAGACTGGCCTGCTGATGACACGTAAATCAGGGTTTATTCCTGATCGAGTCTAATGATGGTGGTTTCCCCAAGATGATTTCCCACTCTCATTCCACGCACATGCCGTTATATTATCTCTAAAATGCTTTCTTTCTCATCACTACCCCAAAATAATAATTACCAAATATGAGTAAGTTGTCACTGATGAAAACGAAAGTAAATTGAGGGCAACTGAATGGTTCTGGATTTGTTATAGCCGGACAGGATTTGAAGAAACTTTCTTGCCTATCCTACAGCTGTAAGTAAATAATAACACAAGCCATAGTAGCTTGGATTAAGTGCATGTTACCTTTTTGTAAAATAAGCTTGTTTCCTTTAGGGAAAAAATAAAAATAAAAATGAAATATTTATATTGGACATTTCATTTGTTGGCATTATTCAACTCTTGAAATGTATGAATGTGTATTTTACTTCCAATTAAATAAGTCATGTCCCACATTGAGGTAATAATAATTTAGTTGTTTCATAGTTTATGAAATTAAAATACTTTTTTTTTAATCGGCATATCATATGACTTCTTCAGGTTATATGCGATTATGATAATTATTAGAATGGGGAAAAGATGAGAAAGCAAGCGTTTTAGAAGTAACCTACCCACATTTATGTGGAAACAGAATGAGAAATTTCAGGAAAAGTCACCCTCAGTAGACCTGACCGGGATTACCACCCCAATATCTCCCACCTCCCCTCATCAATAGGCCGGTATAGCACTAGAGTGACGCCTTAAACCAATCGGCCACAAAAGTGGGCTACATTTATTTGAATATATCAAAATAGTATTATAGATTTTCAAAGGACACTCCTCTCACTTAGTCTACGTTACTTGTGAACATTATATTTTATTTATCGAGCGAAACAATATTTTGTTATAACTTGAGCATTTGAAATTTCATCTGTTCTTCTATATGTTTATCCGGATATTTATTACATGATAAATGTTAGATGCCTGGACCAATTTTACGGAAATCTGGCAGTTATAGTTATTGAGCCTGGACCGAGCAATGTGAGTACAGGGGTTTCTCGTCCGTCTATCTGTTCAATATAGCAGCCGCTCAAAGCCTTTTAGTTTAATAGCTCATCTCAAGGGATTGGAACTTAGTATTCTAGACAGTCGACTGACGTATATTGTGAGACTGAGGTTCTAGCATTAAAACAAATATATAAACATTTATATAATTTATGAGAGTGTGGGGCTTGAACATGAGGTTAAGAATAAAAAAATGTGATTGCCCATCCTTAAATAAAAAGTTCAAACCTGAGACCATTAAAATATCGCCCTAATTTATACTTTTATGGAGACTGACTATACTCATATTTTAATGGAAACATACTATACTCACCTTACCTAAATATGGTGTACACTAAAATTATATTACAATCGTCCTCCATAATCTCATTCTTTGGGTCCTGCTTGTGATCCAGATATTTGGCATAGTTTCTGCTTAACCAAATTGTATATGTCCGGTAACAATTTATTCAACAATATTATTTTAATATTGACCTCATTCGCTCATTTTTCAATTTATTGTAAAGCTTATTTTTGTTTAATATATTGTAGAGAATAGTTGATCCCATACATATGTACTCCCAAACGTTGATAGCCCTCCAGAACAATAGTTATTTAGTTTGGGATAGTCGTTCCCAAAACATGTAGAGTATTCTGGTACTCTCAGGTACACTGAATAACCGAAAGATTGATTCAAAATAGGAAACTCAGCTCAAAATTATTTTTTAATAAAATGATAAGAGGAAGATATTTGGATATAAAACATTTTGATTTCTCACGTAAATGGTCATGCACGCTGTACTGTATGCTAAATTTTCAATGCACTGAGTAATAGTATTACCTTTAAAGATAATGCTAGCAAACTAGTGTCTTTTTTATTGCACATAGTGCCCACAGTGCTATGACCACAGTCCTTGATAAATTCTCCCTCAGAAAACAGATTTGATGAACGAGGAATTTTTTTCTGATATTGTATAGCTACATTTCACAGCAACATTGATAACTTTGTTAACATTCGAAAACACTTTGTTGCAAATTAAGTTCTCTTTTTAATTATTATAGTTCGTTTTGACATATAACTACCGAATATTTTCCATAGTTATTATTGTGATTAGGTTTATAGTGTCTTTTTAAATTATATTCTTTGGTAATCATAATAGTTTGTTTACAAATCCAATATGAAGGTATCAACTTTTTTTTAAATCTCCTATTTTTTATGAAAACCCCAAAATTCTCTACTTTTTCTTAAAACGGGACACTCTCACACAACGAAGAAAATAATCTAAGAGTACACAACACACTTTAAGGTTAAAGAACCAAGAAAATACCAACAATAGTATTACTGTCGCGCACCAGTAAGAAGAGTGTTTGCTACTGCTAGAAGAGGAAGGTTGGTGATGTCTAGCTCAGCGATTCTTAAACGGGGGCTGTGAGAGGTTTTTGGGAGCCTCAGAAAAATAATTAGAAATATTATTTGCTTATTACTTAAGTCAATTATCTTAAATTTTACTCTTTGGAAGAAAGAATTCGATGATCGTAAGCATGGCAGCAAACTATACTCTCGATTCTCCGGGGTAGTGGAGGAAAGGGGAAGCACGTACAATATAAACTACGGAATCACTCCTACATGAGAGTATCATTAGATAATACAATTGAAACAAGAATTGACAATTTAGTGGGAAGTGTTCAACAGCAGAGGTAAAATTAATTACATTTAAGTAAGTTAATTTATGTTTTTATTTGTTTGTTATTATAATTAAAAAGTAAAGCCACTATTTTATAATAAATCATAATGAATAATATATTAATAAGACTTGGGGGCTGCAAACTATTTTTAGGATATTTAGGGGGCCATGAATAATAAAAGGTTAAGAACCACTGATCTATCTTGCCGGCCATCAATAGTACCAGCCTTTCACTCTGTAAAACAAAACAGCTCACAAACAATGGAAGGATTTCAAACATCATAAAGAAAGACAGCAAAGTGGCCACTGAACTCTTTCATTGAACCGACAAGAAAATACTAGAAATTTTTTCTTTTTCAAATATAGGACTTTGGGCCATAAATATTATAAAAGTTTAAGATACAAGCGGTATGATTAAGAGTGTCCCACGGGCCAGACGTGGTCCTCAGGCCGTAAGCTTGCAAACGATGGTTTGGGCGCATGCGCACTAACTGTCGTGGTTGATTTTTAAATAATCTAGAGCTCGGCATGTGATGCGTTTATGATCATCTCTTGTTTTCCGGTGAACGCGTGAATTCACAGTACCAGTTCCAACAATCCGCATGTCTACAGAATTCACTAACGGAGTAGGAATGACGAAAACGGGGAGGCAGGGTGAGAAAAAAGATTCAGGAAAAACAACCAGTACACCCTGATAAGACTTGTCACCAAAAATCCAGTTTATCACGTCTTAGCACCTTTTATGAGAACGTGGTCACAGGTTCGCGTACCATCGATAAACAATAATAAATTAAAGGATTTTTAATACACATGATGAAAATAAGTATCAAAATTTAAAAGATAAATCAAACCAAATGAATAACGATACAATTTACACTCATATTAATGTGCTATAAGGTAAATGTCAAGAATATCCCAAATTATCAAAAATGTAAATGCGATTATATCCAAGATTAATAAATAGGTAGTTAATAAATTATAAATATTAAAAAGCCTTTTTATCACTATACTTTGATTGGTAGTGATTCTAAGATGATCAAGGTATCCCACATACTCCCACCACCCAATAAAACCCCCATTCTACCCATGAATGAAACATTTGGTAGTTTGCGTTATTTTCATTGCATCAATTAAGGCCAAACTCGGCCACGATTTCGTATTACATGAAATTATAACTAACCGTCTGATAAATAGTTTATGGTTTTTGTTTGTGACAATTTTTTAAGTTTGTAATGGTCGTAGCGATATACAATTGTTACTTCATTAATACATTTTTGGAAGTGGGTAGGACAATTAGTTCCAGCGGGTCTGGAACGAGTCTTTTCTCTCACATTAACAACTAGCAGTTCTTTGATCAGTGGACCTAGCTCGTTCATGTAACCAATTAAATAACAAATGTGTGCAATATTTAATAGTGTAGGATAGCACAAAAATTACTGTTCAGTGAAGCACAACTTAAGTCGTTGCACTTCCTTCTACAACAGATGTTGGAAATGTCCTCCACGGGCCTGAAGACACGCTTCTTCATATGATATGAGATGATATATAATATGTTAGGATATGATATATAATATGTTAGGATATGAAGAGGTGTGTAGACCTACATAAAAACTTAAACTCTCAATAATTAGCATAGTAAATAATAGTAATTATCAACAATGGATACCTAAACTAATTAACGCCGAAGAAAGAAATATTCACCATGAACACTACCCAAGTTTAAGTTATAAATAATAATTGTTAGAAATGTCATGTTTAATTCGGCCTCAATTAAATAAGCTGATCTTCAATACAAAATACCTGAATTTTTAGTTCCCTCGTCGATAGCTGATAGTATAAAATATAGTATTGGCCGGGCTAAACTGAAACAATCGATTCTTTTACAATAAATCCTTTTCACTTGGTTATGAAAGTTAACATCAGAAGCAAACGAAGACGAGAATTCAATTGATCTCCTTTTTATCAATACAATATTGCACCGTTGAATTTACTTTGAGAAGGTTTATAGTTCTTAATACAGGTACATAATTAAAATTATAATATTTATTTTAGGTTTTCCTCTTTAATATAATAAATACAAAAATAATATTACAAAACATTATAATAATATTTAGCAAAGAGCGTATATTTATATATTTGTAATGGAGGAAACTATTTCAGTTAATTTGTTACACACCTAGCTATAACAGTCAGTGTATCTTTATTGATTGTAATATAAAATGTGTAATAAACTTATCGATACAAAATTTAAACTGGTGATATAAAATAAAGTCTTAAACTAAAGAAACATATAAAATTATAATATTGTATATGTTACACCCTAATTAAAAATGTTATTAAATTAAATTAATTGTTTAAAAATACAGGTTGATTTTGAAAATATTTTATTTATAGGTAGGATCAAAAACATATATTGTAGAATGTAAATAGCAAGCCCAAAACATGTTAAAATTGTTACAATTTATATTATATTGAAAGTAGCTATTTCAAAAATAATTAATTATAATCTATAATAATGTAAAAAATAAAATAGTTTGAAACCATATCCTTAGCTTATGTTGGTCCCTGGCTCCTTAAGTTATTTGTAGAGATCACTTCACATAAAATTTCACTGACTGTTTAAAAATTAAGCTCAGTGTTTACCAAATTTCTTGAAATGATTCTCTTCATGATTATAACGGTTGGTATTAATATTTTTAGATAACCAAACTAGACGTATTAATTGAATTAACATTTTATTTATTTTAGCGCAAATTTTTTTTGTAATAAAATTTACAAAAATACTTACCTTAGCTCGCACTATCTTAAATATCACTTAAAAATAAAGAAAATTCTATAGCTGCACTAATTATGGCATTTGTAAAACATGAAGAGGCACCAGTAGCGTACGCAGGATCGCAAAGTGTGTCTTCTGCTTGAAACACTTGATTAAATATAATGGTAAAATTTAATTTTAAAAAAGTACTATGTTTAAGTATGCCACGAAATTTCTATCCCTGCGAGTCAAATTCAATCATATTTTCTCCCATCAAGCATTTTAAATTTGCAGCCAATGTTTATCCGAAAATATATATAATATGTATCTAATCTTTATCAGTTTATCATCAAATATTAATATAGATAAATCTAGAATATATCCATCCAAATTTTGTCGGTTTATAATTAGATATTCATACATATAAAACTAGAGAATATATATTCAAATTGCCTTAGTCTACTATGGGCATTGATACAATTTAATATTGAACCACATGGAAATTTCAAATCGTAAGTATATGATATGATTTTAAGACTTACTCATCATCATCATCATCACAATTATCATAAAATGTTTCCAGCCTGTGGCCGGGTTCGCTTAGTAAAATGCCTCCATCTTCCTCTATCTCTCCACCATTTTTACTACTTTAAATTCTTTTATTCTTCTCCTCTCACTTGAACACTTTCTACTATTAGTTCCTTCCACATCTTTCATGGCCTCCCTTTTGGTCTTTTTTCTACATAATTCATTGCCAAAATGTTCCTTGGCATCTTCTCTTTTCCATCCTTATTACGTGCCCATACTGTTAAGCCCTGAGAAATAAGAACATTGTTATTGTATACAGTAGTTGTGAAGCTTTATTTGTGTAAGGGAAGGAAGTGCCAATAACAACACATTTTTAGGGAATTTATACCCTCCTATTCCTCAGTGAATACTAGAAAATTGAATGCTCCGAGAAGCTATTTATAGTGTTCCTCGTTATGAGAACTTTCAAAAATTATATTCTTTTACAGCTATTAAGAATAATACGGTCCCAACATTTTTTATAAACTTCACCTGCCATTTTTGCGAAAATTAAATACCTCTAAAATAGTATTTTTTCAATCATTTCCTGATAGTGGACCACTTGACAACCATTCGATGGACACGTGGACTAACTACCTTAATACCCACCTGTCACTTGTCAAAGCAGGGAATTCTCTATTGAAAGTGTGTTTATCAAGCCGTAAATTATCATTATTATTATTAACACGTATTACTAACCGTTCGGGCTATACGCACTTAAGCTAATGTGTAATGGTAGGGTGATTGTGAGATGAAATGGAGGACCTACAGTTTAACGTAGAATCCGAACCATGGTGTAGGCCTGTCATTCCACAAATTCACAAGTTGTGATTAATACATGTCTTGTCAGAGGTGAAGAAAGGGTTTGGCAATCAGGCAAATCTGTGCCAGGACCCAGGATTGGACCCCGGACCCCTCAGCACAGAAGTATAACTCCTTACCCCTATTAAGCAGTAAATAAAGCATATTTATTTAACTTTGTGTTATATTCACATTTTACAGTCCAATTTTCACAGGAACTGCCCTATCTTATTTATAAAAACTATACTAAATCTACTTTCAAGTCAAGTCATATGATCTGTCACTTTAGATATAATTTTTAATCAAATAACACTAATAATGTTTTAACTCTTTTTTAATGTCGGCTCTTCCAATGAAAATTGGATTGCACTTGTATATCAAAGTTTAGTTGACTTAGTGGAGTTAACCTGTCAATATTCAAAATCTGTTGATTTATTTCACTTTCTTTTTTTCTAAGAAAGATAAAAACTATTTTGACCATGAAAACCTGAGACCTCGATATTATGAGGAATATTTTAGGTTCATGTACCTCATAACCCAAAATCATCTTGTAGCTAAAAACAATTCTGTTTGTCACTGGGGTGTTTTATGGTTTTGATTGAAGCCTTCAAATTAATAGTTAAAAGTTAGGCAATTCTCTAAAATTGACATAACGATTTTGTTTAAAATGAATATCTAGAAAGGCTTTACATGATAGCATAATATATATCGTTTGAGTTTAGATTACTTATTACTTGTTTTTATAATCTTAGCCTAAAATTATAATATACTAAACGAAGAAGTAAATACGATTGGGCCATATAATTCATTTTTCTGTGGTCTCGTGCGCGGACCACCTGTCACACTGCCACAAGCCAACAGTTTGATAACAACTTACATATAAACAATTTGAAGTGGTTTTCCATGAGGAGCAAATTATTTTATACACCACTGGAATCTATTTAGAATGTTTCTCCCACTAAATTATTTTAATCAGATGTCTTTAGACGCTATTTAAAGTGGCCTTTGCCAAATCTTTTTTGAAAATTGAATACTTTTATAAAGAATTGGAGTGGTCCTTGCTTGAACTTTTTAAAAATAATATACATATATAGGCCTAATATAAGCTATTTGGAGTGTTCTCCTATGGGTATTTCTTTTAAAATCGGATCCGTCTTGAATGCATTTAGAATAATATTCAGCCGGAAAATGTTTCAATATTAAATGCCTCTAGATGTTATTTGAAGTTCAATACAAAATAATCTTTAGGTTTCACATTAAAAACATCGGGAATTTTCAGGAGGGGGCTTAATCCCCAAAGCCCCGCTCCCTATACCCATGAAGTCTATCATTCAATATTAACACAGTTACATCTAGACAATATCTATCCAAATTGTGTCAATATATCACCAAATATATTTCTTCCTTTCCAGTTCAACGTCCATGGCCTCATCGGGCTCTGGTCCGCTATGTATAGCACTGTGGTAGCCCCCCAGAATTTCAAACCTGGTGAGTGTCGACCCCAGCATCATCCGTCACCACAACAGCAACAACAACAACAACAGCAACAACAGCAACAAAGCCAACAAGGCCAGCAGAAACAGGACAAGGATGCTGAAGCTGCGCAGTGCAAGAGACGCAGTAGACGGCGGCATCATCACCAGTCTATCACCACTAGACTATTCAACTACATCAAGCGGCGCTTCAACCCTGAGGAAGGTCAGGAAAATACCAATCAACTATTATTAATATTATTATTATTATTACTAGCTGTCAGACTCGTCTAGTCTGGTTTGTGGTTGAAGGGGAGATCAGGGTCAGAATCTTCCAGGGTGTACTGAGGTGAGTTTTACTCAATTGTTCCCCACTCTCCCTCCATACACATATAATTACAGTTGCTCTTAATTATAATAGTTAATAACCCAGTGTTCGATCCTCGGTATTGATTAGTTATTTTTCACAAAGAGATCCATTTGAAGTTCTGGATGTTGGATATTGTGTATTTCTTATAGACTGATGGTGTGAGCTTTTATATGAAAGAATTGAAAGGGAGTTTCTCAATATTTCTCTCTACCAGAGATCTTACTAAGTTCAGTAGGTAGCGTATCTGTCTTGATAGATAGGACTGGTCGATACTGACACACATTTGTCTCACAATCACGTGAGCAGATGTATTAAAATAGCATTTTCTCACCAAAAAAAGTAGGTACTTTCTGGCAAAGGAAAGCGTGAATTTGTATTCCATCAAGGATGAAAATCCAACAAATATTAACCCCTTATCACATACGCGAGTGGGGATGGCCGTGGTGGGTAAAAGAATATTCAGTCCACTAACTGCACTGTGTCTCAGAAACATTTTATGTGAACATGTGGTTAGTGTGGACGAGTCCTTACTGAGTAACAAAGTGCTGTGACTGCTTTAAAAACATTGCTTTGGTACACCCGTCAGGATATTCTGATATTTACACTAACAGGGTATAACTATAAAGGTAGAATTAATAGTAAATGTACTTGGATTTGTATGGAAATTAAATTTGATACAATTCAGGAAAAAACTCCCTTAGTAAACCCTGCAGGTATTCAAACCCAAAACTCTCCATCATTGTAAAACTATACGAGTAAGACTCCCTCACTTATTCTAGTGCCAACTAGTGCGGGTTGCTCTATAGTTAAATTAGTGTGTAAGTCGTTTTCCGTATTAATCAGTGTATTAATAAAGTGTTAGCTAGCTATTTAATCCATATGTTAAAAAAATATGTCTTGCAGCCTCAATTTACTCTGAAATATAGTAAACCCTAAGCATATCTTGCTAGTTTCCTCTATGGTGAAGCTTATTAGATGCAACCATAGTGTAATAATTCATGGTAAGACATCTTCTACCTTCCAGGAAGAATGAAAGGTACCTGTCTCCTCTCAATAGCTAGAAGATTCTGATCAGGTTTTAGCGGTAATGTGAACAAAATGACCCACACCCCATTCAACCAGGTGGGAATGGCTATCCAAAACAACAAAAAAAAAGGCCATTATTATCTATGTAACAAACACTTCCGAATTAACTGGAACTGAACCTCATCGGTTGGCACACACTCTCAATTTCAAGCGTATTAATGCGGGATAAAAAGGGTCATGAAAAAGGCCAATACTTTTGAAATTTTTATAGCAAAATAAATACAATATTGCTACAGTACAGAGTTTAATTTTCTTCACAAGTTGATATCAACAGTTATTGAATATCTGTCATGAGCATGGTGGAATTATCTAACAAACTTTTTAATTGAATATAAACAGTTGCCATTTATTTACAGGACACCCTTGACAGATACCCAAGAAATTTTGAGTTCACCGTGTGAAGAAAGTTAAATTATGTGTTGGTCCTGGAGCAATAGTTTATTTATTTTGAAAAAAAGATGTTTTGCCCTAAAAACTGGAAGACCATTGATTTTCTTTTCGCATCCCCTTCCATCCCACCTTGAGGGCCGTATTTTTAGTCTAGACTCGGTAGTTTACGGATCTCCCAATATTCGAATAACAGTCATTTCAAGTCGAGTGGGGGATCTGGTGGCATCCAAATCTCCACTATATTAGAGAAGGCTTAGTTTGTTTTTCAAATGATGCAAATATTTTATTTAAAATCCTTGTCAAAAGTAATGAAGGTGTTTTTTACTAAATGGGCTTCCACTCTCACTCTACGTAAATACGGGTACATTTCCTCTATAATTTTAACTAACTTACTCATCCTTTGCTCAGAAGAAAAAGGTTATTAAAACGTTGTGGGCTGAAAAAATAGGACTGATCTAAACATTTTATGAAAGGTAAGGTAAAGGAGGAAGAGGAAGGAGTTTGACATCCAGGAACAGTATAACCTCCTAGGAAAAACCTTGGTTGATTATGTTGTATACACACCTCTCTCTCTTTCTATATCTACCTCAAAACAGTTAAGAAATGTAGTGACAAAAAATGATGTCCTGACAAATGGTACCAGTGGCATTTCGTACCACTTGACTTTTAGTGACACTCCATGCCACCCTAGCTGAAAAAGGTCTAATAATGACTTCAAAATATTTACGATGCTACAAATGTACAGTACCTTTTCTATCTATTTAACCTAAAAAGACACAGCTAGCTAATATGTGCAAGCAAGGTTCATTACTGGATAGTAAATAGATGTGAGAACGTCAGAATTTCAGTTAGTGTTAATTAATTAGTGAGCTAGGTTAGATAAGGACAAGTTATTTTAGGTTAGGTTAGGTTAGGTTATATTTAAAATACTTGAAACGCTCAACTACCATTACCATTCTCCTTTGCGACGTGAACTTACATATCAGAAGCATCTTACACACTAATTAAATTAAATTCGCCTGGATGAATTTAAAACTGAAGCCCGGTACACCTTCCCATCAAGTGCTACCATTTGTTACATTGTAAATATTTTATAGTCATTAGTAGATCCTTCTCAGGTAGCAATCACTCTGAGTGGTACGAAATGTAGCTGGTACATTTGTTGCATATTCACAAAAAAATATCACTAATTTGTTGGTCGTATCGTGATCTGAAATGTCACCTATAAAATACAGATCCTGTTATAAAAAGGGCAATTAAGGGTCTTTTAAAACTAAAACCACCATTTATTTAAGGTCATGTCAACCAACCAAGTTAAGTTGCCTTGCCACTTTCCAAAAGTGTATAATGTTTTTTGCCCCGTGTCTCAAGGGGGTTGTGAGCTAAGGACAGTAATTTACCAATTTTTATATCATAAGAAAATTTCAACATAATAAATAAAATATTACTTTAATAGAAATATAAAGTTTAATTTCTATAACATAGTATTTTCAACAATTTTTGAATATCTGTCCAACGTGTTCTAGAATTTGATGATAGCTTATTTTCTTAATTCAAAAAGTTTAACATCAAATGCTGATATGTTAATGGCAAATATTAAAGAGATGTGGAACTAACCATGCGTATAAAATTAAACTCTATATTCCTAGTGGAGCAATAGTTGATTTACTCTGCAGAAAAATATTGTTTTCTATGGAAACTACAAACACACTGACATTTTCTGCATTTCATCCCTTCTCGGCTATTTGAATATGGCTATGACTATGGTTAGGGATGAAGAAGGTATGGATTATAAGAAATATACCTGCATATACATTTGATGTAGAGTGGAAAAACATTTAGAAAAACCAAACTTCAGTGCGCCAGACCGTGATTTGAACATCGATCACTCCATCAGTTTTGAGACCAAAGATACGATACTGATGTTTATTCTCACGTGCTACTTCTGTGGGTCATGAGTACAGTCCAATTTTCTTAGGAAGGGAATTCTCTGAAGCTAGAAAAGCTACTTGAACTACTTTCAAACATTCATACTTCAAAAAATATGAGCTCCATCTGTCACGTTTGATAGATATTATTAATACCTATAAAATAGCACTAGTAATATATTAAGTTTTTATTTATGTAGGCAAAAATTTTATTTTATTTTATAAAATGCCTTTATTATGAAATTTGGACTTTTGTTCATATGTTCAACAATGTAATTACAGTTTTGTTTGGCTAAATAGCCAATTCCTCTCACTGGATGTGTTTTATAAAACTTATCCTATATTAAAAATAGATTTAACTGCCAAAGTTAAAGGAAATTATAGGATTTTTTATATAGAAAACGCACAAACAACGGTTAGATAAAACACTTTTAACTCTAGTAACGAATATTAAACAAAAATAGATGCTAAACAAAAATATACAAACAACAATCAGTAATTTAAGCAGTTTCTTTGAAGCACTCATATAATTTTTTTTACATTTGCACGTCCAAAAACACAGAATGTTAGTTGTATGTTATTTGTTTGTATGTGAACATTTTAATACTTATTTGTAAACAATATTAACGGGCTTTCCCCCTGGTACGTATAAAAACAAATGTTGTCCGCTTGATACCCTGAAGCATGCAACATAGAGCTACCCATGAGAAGGTCTTTGGCCGTCTGGATGTAGGCCATCCACCTTCATTTTAAGCCCTTGCGATTTATTTATGGACACTGCAAATGATACCCTGATAGTGAGTTGCAGCCATTTAAATCTAAATGGCAATTCTGACGATTTAATTGGAATTCTTGGGGTAAGAACGTCTTCTCCCTTTACGCATCCAGCAGCAACATCAAAGGAACACTCACCTTCAGTTCAAACTTGCGGGAAGGGATGCCGGACAACTTAAGTGAATTTAAAAACTCAAAGGGATAATAATACTGAATAATCATCACACATGACGGCGTTGAACGAAAACAGTGATGTTGACTAGCATGGAATAAGCTGAATTACTTTATAGTTTAGTGAATAGACGGCGTCTTATTTGGGTACAATATGGTGCGCTCCCAGTCATTCATTTAAATGATGATTTTTGGCAATATCCCCTCCACTCACTATCGTTTATTCCTTGACAAAAGACTAATCCGTAAGGAAATAATACAAGTTAGTGGTCAAGCGGGAGACGCCTGTCCAAAAACCGATTCCTTACAACCAGTCCCGTCATACAAAAAGAGCAAGCTACTGTTCTTCCGGACGTTCCATCATTTCTCGTTTTTGAGTCAGTGGTGTGACAAGAGGCTGTGTGTAGGGATGTGAAAAAAAGTATCTATACTTTACTCATATCAATATTTTCCTTTCGATACTATTATTTTATTACTCAATACTTTTTTCCGATACTTTCACTGATATCAGTACTGACACTCCAGTATCGGAACAGTATCGAAAGAAACAACTTTTTTGTTATCTTCATTTATGTTATGATTAAATGTTTACTATGTTTGAAGAAGGGTATAAAATATATTTAAAAAAATACATATTACTAATCATATCTAGCTATTAAATAACTTTCCATCTGCAACATTTTCATAGACATTTTGAAAGCTGGTATGGTACCTTTTATAATATCCATTATACTGTACCATCTATCATACCTTCCAAGCTCCAACACATAGCATAGATGTGTACTAATAATATGGTTAAATCATTATAATTTTCGGTGTTTAAATAAATATGAAAATACAATTATTACCAGTATGCAAAGATTGAAATTAATACTTGATAAAAACTATATTTTCCAGATCAAAATTTCAATACCGATACCCTGATTTTTGTTGGAAGAACAATAGAGAAAATCAAAACATATTTCTTTGCGGCCAACATTGATAACATTTTCTTATATTATTTGTGTTATTTGATAGGTATTGATAATATCTATCAAAAGTGACATCTGAAGATGGCATGACTTTATGTATGAATATATTAACATAGTTTTAGTAACTATATTAACTATCTTCTACTATTCTTCCTACCAAAATTATACTATATGTATACTTTTCTTTCGATATCAGTACGGTATCAATAATTTTCTTCCGATACCACATCCATAGCTGTGTGTACATTTTTTCAGTATGGTTTTTGCTTTGCAAAGGATTTTTATTTTTAGTGTTATGGAAGATTTGGAAACCATTCGGCTCATTTTCCCTTAGCTCACGGAGAAGCTGCATGTGGCTGTACATCTCATCCTGAGAAAGCCACTTTTTAGACCACATATGCTTTTTATTCCTACCTTTAAATAATAGAACAGTGGCTAATCCGATGTAAGATGTTTCTAATCGTCTTATACATCTCTTTTTAGTACTGCACCGTCTCGCGGACTAAAAATCTTTAAGGAATAAGTAAAAGGATGAGCTATCAGGATATTTGCTTTAAACGTCGTGAAAACCACCCACTAATGAAAGTTATTTCCTTAAAAATCAACTTTGTTTGAAAATATTGGATACTTTTATTGGACCATGAAGGGAATATTTTCCCCACGTATATAAAGAGGATTATGCCAAAGGTATGTGTGACGGGAAAGCACGAAAAAGGTTAAATATGTTAGTGTCCAACCGCAGGCTTATTTTCCATTCGTAAATCCTACAGGAAAGAACGATAAATAATAAAACGTCAGAAAAAAAACTAGTGAATGGCTTGCTAATATAAGGTAAAACGTTTGCCATCAATTCCTCAATAGAGGTCATAGGTTGCAAATATTAATGGGTAGCCGAATTTTGAGTTGTGCGTCAAAGTATAATTTCCCGTTCCCCATTATATACAGATTGGCTGTGAATTTCCCAACGATGGCTTTAATATGGAGCCACTTTCTCATACTGACTGTCCAATTTAGCTGGACGGTGCTTCCCCACATTATTGACTTCTTAAGACATGCATTTATTTCATCAGTGGGTGTGACCCTCTTAATGACCGGCAAAATATAACTATAATCACCCACCAACAATACCACTAATCCTTCCATCAAGTGCGTGTAGCTTGTGACGTTCTTTAGTGTTTGATGCAGGACAGCCCGCGCGCATTTTAGAGATATGGTGTACTCGTCCCACACCAGAAGTTTACATTGTCCCAGAACTGATGCCACTCCAAAACTTTGCAGTATTGAAAACCGTATCATTAACACTCACCAAGTTAATAGCCAGTTTAAGTGCTGAATATGCTGCTTGACCACAAGGGAGCAACGTAAAGGCATGACTCGATGAAGCTGCAGCCAATGTAAAATGTTTGTCTTATCTTAGTTGTATCAATAAAAGGCGGGTTAAAATGTTTTGCCTGTCCCACCTGATGCATATACGAAAGAAATAGATCCCTCTTATTTGTAAAACGTTTCCATAACTAAATTAAAAACAACACGCTGCTCTGGAAGAAGTAATGGTTCCAATTCTCGATCGTGCCACTGCAACTTGTGAGTGTCGTACGCCATTTCTCTCAACATCCTGCTCTAGAGCTGTACAGCTTCTTGTGGCCTTTTGTCCTTTAAAGGACAAAAGCACTCAATTCCTTACCACCAGAAATTGCATAGCAAGCTCTCTGATCGATTGTGTGGCCTTTTGTCCTTTGAAGGCCAAAAGCACTCAAGTCCTTACCACCAGAAATTGCATAGCAGGCTCTCTGATCGATTGATCACTGCTTCATTGAATATCGCTTCATTGAAATTCAATTGTGTTGCGATACGTCTGAGCCTTTGAAAAATATAGTCTGCCATAGCATAATTGCATGTCTCTTACAGAGTGAAACGTTTGGTGAGACCACACATATTAATTACCACAAAGAAAATATTAAGTATTCGTGAGGCTGATTGAAACAATACTGGTTCCTGCATTATTGCGTCCCAGGGGTTGGCGTCTTCCAACAACTCTATAGCTTCGCATACTTCTCTGTAAGTGACGTACAGGTTATTGTCTACAATCTTTATGCTTTGAAACTATGTTAGCCTTAGCACCTTGTTCTGTAGTAAACACAGAAAAAAGCATTCAATGTTGATGACATGAACCGTGTACACACGTTCTAAGGCGCCTATGTCTCGACACCCTGAAAAACTTTGACCAGGGGACCCTTCAGGCACTATTTAAGTGTCTTTTTGGACGCATTCCATGTCTATTCCTAAAACACTTTACGGCACAGTAGTATTCTTAAGAAAATATCAGTTTGGCAACATTTGAAGAAAGCTGTAAGCGTTGTGTTGGGGGTATTTTAAAGTCCTTATTGAAAGTTAACCTCATTAAAATAGATTATCTGTTCGTTATCAAGGTAGTTACTCAAGTGTATAGCTGTAGGATGCCTCTTGTTTGACGGGTAGGCCTCAATTTCACCAGAAAGCTGTATTTATGCGTTTATAACGTTCCGCCTGATACTTTTTCAACTCATCTATCCTGTTTGTAGGAGTGGTTCGTCAAGGAATTTAAAAAAAATTGCTTCGTCACTCCCCTTAGGAACATATCTGCACATGTACTTAATGTATTTTTCTGAGCTGCAGTAGTTTACGTTTATGCCGGCATTACATTTTTTGGACAGGGTTGTATATTATGAAACACTCTATCTAATGTTTGTAGAATTCAATGTAAATTATTATTTAGAATAAAGATAATAAGAAAGATATGTAATGTTATAATAAACTTTAATGGATGATCAAAGAAGATTAATTGAAATGGGAATTGTCAATTCAACATTACTTAACAGTTGTATTAAAAAACTAATGTTGAATGTAAATTGTTATATAGAAAGAGACATTAAATAAAAATAAGTTTAAAAATGTCATCAATTAACATATAAGATAACAAACATTAAAAAACACATTAAAATGTGAGACATTAGACAATTGAACATGTATTACAACTCAAAGGAGTTTGGATTCTAGTTTCAACTAGAACACCATATTCAGGCTGTATTTCATGTCTGAGGACGATGCCGTAGAGCAGCGGTTCCCAAACTTTTTGAGTCGCGGAGCACTTCTCAGGAGAGAAATTCGTGACGGAGCACTATCGTTGCCCTTATACCATGTTCATTTTTGGCTGTTTTTACGAAACTGCATTTTCAAGTTGCTAGACAATTTTTTTTATCATATAACAAAAGCACTAATTATTTTTCGAATTCAAAATAGCTTATATTTTGATCCAAACTTAATGTTTTCCATTGAAAGACATTGAAAATTAGAACTTTACGTTTTTCTCTCTCTCTAAACACTAATTTTGCACAAACGTGTATTCGGCATAAAGGCGAAGATATTTTCACCTAGCACCTACATAGGTAGTAACCGAATGACATTATTATTGGCTCTGGAAACCAATTTTTAAGCATTTGGACATGTTAAGGTGGGGATGCAGGGGACGCAAGAAAAGGCGAGTGTTTTTGCACTTTTTATAGCAATACTTTTTTTAGGATCAAATAAATTAAATATTGCTTCTATAGAATCATAGAGTTTAATTTTCTTCACATGGCGAGATCAACATTTCTTGAATATCTGTCAAGGATGTCCTGGAATTTAATAACCAATTTTTCTCTTCATTTAAAAAGTTTCTTAGATAATGCTGCTCTGTTCACGACAGATATTCAACAACTAATGAGGTCACCATGTGAAGAAAATTAAACTCTATGTTTTTATAGAAGCAATAGTTTTCTTATTTTGGCAAAAAAATTTTTTATCTCTAGATCTAGAAACTTTAAATTAACTCTCCTTAACTCGCGTCCGCTGCATACTCACCGTAAACATCAAGTTTTATTCATTATAAATATATTTTCTACACTAATTTCAGAGAAATAAGGAACTTACTTAAATACATAAACGAAAACCAACAACAAAAAACATAAAGTAATGCAACACATTTGAGAACGAATTCAAAGCAGGTAGTGTAAATATACAATACTACTCACCTATATAAGGTATTACAGTTTCAAAATAAAAAATGTAGCTTGGTATCGAAAAAGAACGATAAAGCATAGCCAAAGAACTTAGATTCTAATGAGAGGGATGGGACTGTTTTGATTTGCACAATGTGGCTATATCTGGTTTAATTTGGGACAGCTGCAACCGAATATCTGGCTCTGCATTCAGGCGGGATCTATATTTTGTTTTAGTAGCCACATAAGCAGAGAATCCTGATTCACATAAGTAAGTTGTTGTAAAGGGTAAAAGGATGATTTTCGCTTTATCTGATAAAACTTTAAATTCGTCTTTTAGCTGACACCAAAATTCTGTTAGTGAATTCTTAGTTGCAAAATTATATTTTACCACAGAATCTGATGTCAAATCAATCATACACTCATACTGGTGTGATGTCAGACAGGCTGGCTTTTCCGACACAGCAGAGTATGGGTTTACAACCCAACAGTTCTCTTTTATTTTATCGTGGAATTCTTCTGGAAAATAACAGTTGAAACTATCAAGCAAATTTAGCAGATGAACGTGAAACTCATTTAAGATATATTCGGGTACGTCAGAATCTAGTTCTTCTCTAAATTCTTTTACCATTGGGAAACTGTCTAGATTTAGATTTTTCATTGAATCCGCCCAAAACTTTATTTTCTTTTTAAACGCTTGTACTTTATCGCTGGCGTCAAAAACGGTTACTGCTTTCCCTTGAAGTGAGATACTTAAGTCATTAACTTTTTTTAAAATGTCTGCTAAATACGCCAATTTCATAACCCAATGCTCATCACACAGCCTGTTTCCCAAAGCGAAGTCGTTGTCAATCAGGAAGGTTCTGACTTCAGCCCTCATTTCAAAGAGCCGAGTCAAAGCTTTGCCACGAGAAAGCCACCTTACTTCTGTGTGAAGAAGTAAAGACGTATGTAGACTCCCCATGTCTTCACACAACAGCTTGAATAGTCTTGTATTTTTAGGTCTAGATTTGATAAAATTAATTACTTTCACGCTTTCGTCCAAGACTTCTTTTAGGAAGGGTGGCATTTTTTTCACAGCAAGGGCATGGCGGTGGAGGATGCAGTGGCTACTGCTGCATTCCTTGACTTTTTGTTTTATTCTTGAGATAGCACCGGACGTCTTCCCAGTCATGGACTTTGCGCCATCCGTGCACACATCAACGCAATTATCCCATGGGATGTCACTCACTGTGAAAAATTCTTCTATTAATTTGAAAATTTCAGCGCCAGTTGTGTTAGTTGGTAAAGACTTGCATAGAAGCAGATCCTCTTGAAAAGACTCCAAGTATTGGTAGCGTACAAATACTATTAAAATTGCCAATCCAGCCACATCCGTTGATTCATCCATTTGGAGCGAAAACTTAGTGCATTTTATTCGTGAAAGTAAAGTAGCTTTCACATCCTCTGCTAAGTCCCCGATTCGTCGCGAAATCGTGTTATTTGACAAAGGAACGGTGTCTACTAGTTTCGTGGCTTTTGCATCCAGCATACATTCAACTATGTCCTTTACACAAGGCTTTATAAGGTTTTCAGCGATGGTATGGGCTTCACCAGCTTGAGCAACTCGGTAACTGACTAAGTAGGACGCCATCAAAGCCTGTTCATTAACTGTTTTTGAGTGATAAGATATAATTTTCTGGGCTTGTGTAAGTTCACCATACTTCCTTCTGAAGAAATCAGTCGGTTTGCCCTTGCATTCTGGATGGACCCCCTCAAAATGACGGCGCATTTTTGCTGGGAACATCGCACTGTTTGGCAAAACTTTCATGCAAACTACGCACTGTGGTTTGTTGTCACTAGTCTCAACAAATCCAATATCCAAGTAGGAATCGTGATACTTCCTTTTTATAATTTTTTTACCTGTGGCACTGATCTCCAAAGAACTAGTACTAGGCAGTTCTTTCAACAGTTCAGAAGTTTCTGTCACACCTGCTGTCGCTGATTCGTCTAAAAACCCTTCATCCTGTCCAGCAATTCTAGCATTGGCAACTGCTCCATCTTCTTCCACACTACAATATAAAAATAATATTCGTATCATCTGGGTAAATAATATTAATGATAATAATAAATGTCAAGTATTTAATAAAACAATTGATCAAAGAACCATTGCTCCTAAATTAACGTTGAATATTGTTTAAGAATGTAAATGTTTCTCGCATGTTAGCTCACAATGCTTGTTAAATGTGAGTAACCATCTTATCCTATCGCTTGGTGACATCAAATTGGCTGCAGCTTCAAGGTTACTACCAATTAACAGGCCAAAATTCGAAAATAACCTGAGCTGAAATCTATTTTTGTTAAGAGTGGAACAATATGTACAACATGCAATGCATATACTGAAAAGTATTTATTTACTATTTAATTTGTATAAAGTTGTATGTACCTTAGTCCCTATCTCTTCTTTTAGGTCCTGTGTTATTGGCATCCAAAGCTGTTACTTGTTTTAATGACACACGCTCTTATTCTAGCAGACCCCAATAGATAAACACTATTCAACGTTAAAAAAATGCATCTAACATAATATTTGTACATACCTGTTAGCTGTTGATGCTTCCATAGCTACTGGAGGAACTGTGGCGGAGGTTTTAATAGGCTTTTTTAAGGATCCAGATTTTAGCCAGCGATCCATTGAAAGCAAATCTATGATATTTTCTAAATCACTACGTAGGTGCTCCAAAAAACCTGTAATAGGCAGGTGTTTCGTCCTCAAGAGGGAAGATCCATTAAAGTTATTAACGTAATTATTTTAAAAAAAATCACACAACAAAAGCACTCGTGAAAAAATAACACCGCACTGCAATTTGACTCGTTTCGACTCTCGACTAAACATTGAATGAACTGCAACAGAATGAAGGAGCGAAGAAACAAAGAGTTTTTAATATACAATAGAGACTTTCCAGAAAATTCTGTAAAAGTGTCAAAGCTAACAATCGGATCTTTAAGTAAGGTGAGGCTCTCATTGAGCCGGGATTAGCTGGCGCCATTGAGCCTATCTGTCTGGTTTCGCCGCGTGAAGTCTGTGTGCTTCACGGATTTTCTCAATGTTTTGTGTGGTTCCGAGAAGGTGCGGGCGGGTAAACCTGACTGAGGTGCCGCATGACAATGCACTTTGGATCCATAATACTTGCTATTTACACAGCTTTAAGGCACGATTCAGGAGCAAAATTATTTCTACACAATACTTATCTAAAAACAGTTCATGACCGCACAAATAAACCATTTTGAGATATTGTCACATTTATTTTATTTTTATTTACAATCTCTCCGCGGAGCACCTGGAGATGTTTCGCGGAGCACCAAGTGCTCCGCGGAGCATACTTTGGGAACCGCTGCCGTAGAGCGTCGAAACATGTAACATCATTAATAACGGGCGTTCTCTACGAAGCCTACAAAAGGAGCAAGGGACTACAGATAAGAAAATATAATTCAATAATATAACCTTAAATTTTATTTTAATTTCAACCATTCAATATTGTCAATTTTCCAATTCAACTTATTCTATTTACTGCTTCAATTGTATATCTTAAAAGTTTAACATCATTCCAGTCATGAACAATCTTTAGATATAGTCTGGTTAAACCATATAATTTTAATGTAATACATGTTCAATTGTCTAATGACTCACATTTTAAGGTGTTTTTTAATGTTTGTTACCTTATATGTTAATTGATGAAATTTTTAAACTTATTTCTATTTAATGTCTCTTTCTATATAATAATTTACATTCAACATTAGTTTTTTAATACAACTGTTAAGTAATGTTAAATTGACAATTCCCATTTCAATTAATCTTCTTTGATCATCCATTAAAGTTTATTATCACATTACATATCTTTCTTATTATCTTTATTCTAAATAATAATTTACACTGAATTCTACAAACATTGTATATCTGCTTCCTTACTACCATTTCATCATGTTTTTTAAGGAACTCTATCTAATATAAATGTTCACAAGACCATAGCCACTAGTTCCAATGTTGGTCTGAGCTGTCTAACCACCGTCAGCTGGGGAACGTCTAATGTACTATACATTTAAACATATTTAAAAATGTAATCCTACCATATTTGTAGATACATGTGGAGTAACATTGTTTACAGAGGACCCTGCTGACGCTAACATCACTCCATTGCACAATACTAGTGAAACCTAATGATAGCGATACTTTAAATTATTATAATTATAGCTACATTCATTAGGTACGTGATATAATCGTCAAGTTATTTTAGTCTGGTTAGGCGGGAACTGGACAGATGAGCTGGAATAATGTACAAAGAATGGTTGATTCTAAATATTTTTTCTTACCATTTCTTCACGATAAGTTCTACCTAGTTCATATATTTCGTATTAATGTAATTATATGCCCATAGCCTACTTTGGTGGATGAATGGTCCAAGGCGTTACTCTCATTATATAGTGTATGATGAGGATAATGGGGTTCAAATCCAGATCGGGTGTTTTAAGGGTGTTTTTTTACGAAATGGTACTACACCCTTCCTCAACGAGAAGAGAAGTATACTTCCTCTAACTCCAAACTTCCTTATACTTAACACATTATCGAAATTATAGGTCTACATTAGTGTAGTTATAATTTTAATGGTTAGTGGAGCACGGTGGTAAATGCATATAGCAAGGGCAGGAAGAGTTATACGCGTACAGGTATCTAAGTGGAGGGAATAATTGTGAAAATGCACCCGAATTAATTTTTAAAGAGGTGTGAAAAACATATAATGTAAAACATTTACGCTAGTACTGTACATCTAGGCAACTCCACCTGAGGGTGATTGACCCAACCAAAATTCGAAGTTTGATTTTCCTGTCCTTGACAACCCAGTCTATTTCGATCCTTACATCTTATAGCATAAATAAAATATATAAATTCTAAAAATGTTTTCCTATACTATTTTTATCACCACGTTTCACTAACTGTTCGGGTTACCCGTATGTGGTTATTACGCTAATGTGTCAGGGATGATAAAGCTCAAGTTTTAAGGTAATACATCCGCAATCACGTGGAAGAGAAGGCAAAAATTATTTAGGAAATACCATTTTCAGAACACCCAGCATAGATCCAAACCCCAATCGAACCATCATAAGATGCTCAGTTTATTGCGCAAGTGAAGACTTCAATAATTCGATTGAAGCGGCTCTCCCAATATTTTAAAGGTTTTTTTTTAATTTCTTAAAGAAGATAAGCTATCTTTTTTTTTCTCAAGCTTTGTTCAGTAAAAGAAATATAGAAACCCATTACGAAAAACAGGGAAACTGGACTTGGCCTCGCCAGAACTGTGGTGGGGTGGAGGGTTATGAGGCTGGGGGGGCACCTGTTCTCATTTTTCATGTGCAATAATATAAACCATACCATACTTCTCTGAGTCTTTATGTTTAGTCGGCAGAGCGTATGAAGAGCAAAGGAGCCAGATGCAGGACTTTAAAAAAATAGGAATTTATGATCCGCATTTCTTACCATTTATGAGACCATTTTCCATTCGCTGCACTCGGAAATTTTTATTATAGCTACCCGCACCGGTGACTGCGTGGCTTAGGACGTTTGGTGAAGAGGCTTTAGTTTCGAATCCCAACTGAGTTCACTTGGGGGTGTCTTTCCACATGTAATCACTTTTCGATAACAGGGGCGTGCTTTCTCTTGAATTGAATTCCTAATTCTTACCTCTTAGACCTACCTGTTAATAAATGGATGTTAATTGTACTGATCGAATTAAATAGACAAACATACGTGACTAAGTTGAGCGCCTAGCAGATTTGTCTGGAATGGTCTGGAGTTCAATCATCACTGGTTGCATTGGTTGTGTTTTTCCTTTAAATCCTTGAACTAAGGTAGTGTTGGAAGCGTGTGTTTAATTCACTCTTATCATCATGTATCTTTGGATGTTATGCAAGAAAGTGAGTACATTCTTAGTAGACCGATAGTGTGGTAACAGGTACACTATCGCTCCACCTTTTAAACCATGATGACGCAAGCAAACCCACAATGGTATATACTTAGCATCCACTTAGGGCTGCGTGTAAGAACTTGTCTAAGTGGATACCAAGTGTACACAAGCTTGGGTTTTCTGGCGTCATTATAGGTTAAAAGGTGAACGGATAGTGTACTCGGTCCACTAAGCATTCTCTATACGTTCTTGCATACTGCCCCTAGTGATGTTCTTGCATATGGCCCTTAGTGTTGGACAGCACGTCGCAGAAAGCCAGTACAACGTTCGAAGAATCAACATTAGCATGTACATGCAGATAAAACACCCACGTATAAACACACACACACACACAGATAAGCTGGGATACAGTGTAGTCTAACTATTGATAATTTTTAATAATTATTTTCGCAGCTATTCACAGTGTGTCAAGGAGTAATCCTTGAATACATAACTAGTATATTAGCTTTTAAACTGAGTATAGCCTGGGTTGTTGCTAAAATGTGTTAGCTAAGGTCGAACTGTGGCTCAGCATATTTGCGCTGATTGGAACGTGACTGAATCTGACCAACCACGTGGTGAACCAAGGACCGTGGACCTATGGCTCTTAGCACTGTGTTAAAGACAGGAAATGGTCATGGCATCCCCTCCATTAACATGGGAAAATGCGTATTTTATAATACAAATATTTCTTGTCATTAGAGGGTGATGAAAAAATATTTTTTTAGAAATTTATGTATTTAATTAAATTATCAATCTGTTCAATAATATTCCATAGCCGAAAATTTTTAAAGAAAAATTATCTAAGATTAATTAAATATTTAATTACGTAATTTCTTTCCGCCATCTTAACTTTTCACATTGTAAATTCATTTGTCAGGCTTACACCTCTTGAGCTCTGAGAATAGTCAAGATAGTTATACACAAATGGGTAACTAACCCTTGGTAGGGATAAGTTTTGGACCGCAAGGGTTCTGAAATTTTCACATGTAGAGTGGGGTGGGATATTTACATAATATACACCCACATACATATATATCTCTTATATACAACCCACATATATATATAGCTCTAAAACACATAAATAGATAAACAAATTTGGCTTGGAATTAAGAACCAATGTAAAGCTAAATCTTTCAATCACCTTTCTAAACCTAGATATACCTATTTCTTAAATAGCCAATATTGTGTTTGATATAACTATTCTTGATGGACAATATGAATTTAAAATGAATATGTCCATCTATTTAAAATAACTTACAATAAATATAATTATAAAACAAAACAAAATGTGATGAAATTACGTAACAGATCTCCTTCAGAGGGTAAGTAAAGCCGTTGGTGCCATGTCGATTGTGGGATGTTAAACATTCCCGGAAACATATATATATATATATATATATATATATATATGAATAAAGGATACCTTTTTTATTTTAAATAATTATACAACTTTATAGTCTACGGGTTTTTACGGAACAACCCTGGCTGATACATTCATTATCTATGACTAAGCTGTTAAAAACAATAGATGCTTCCAGATGTTATTCGGCTCTTACACCCCTACCTTTCACGGTATCATTCAAATTGCAAACACGTGGGTTTCTGGAGAGGATTATCTGCTTTTGACATAAGAGGAGGAGTTTTAGATTTCTGACGCGTTGTGTTTGTTATGCCATCCCACCCCTAATTGGGCCAGAGGTGTGATCCACGAGGTCCTAGCAGGCGTGCGGTGTGACCTTTCAGCCTTGTCAGTCTATATTTAATTAAATTACAAACACGAGTATTTCTAGGTCTAGGTCAGGTATGGCTAGTAAGGTTAGGTTATGTCAGGCTTGGTTAGGTTAGGTTATATTGGACTATGGTAGGCTCGGTCAGCAGGAAAGTCCCGGTGGCCGGTGGGTGCTACCAGCAACCTCTTCTACCCGTATAATCAACCTCACGCAGGAATTCCCGTGCGTTGCTCTTTTACTTGTTTGTTATCTGGTCGTTGGCTATTCAGGTGGCCATACGAATTTGGGTTTTTTCGGAATCATGACGAATTTTTCCCTGTTCGCAATCAGGATACAACACTTTTCACTTTTAAATTCAGTTCAAACAAATCATGACGTGAGACTCAACGCTTAAGTAATGTAATAGGTAAATGTCCTATTCTTTTATTCGTATTACATTCAACTCTTATTGCTTATCTTAAATTTATCGGCATGTGTTTTCACCATGTTTATTAATATTGTGCGTTCTGTTTTATGAAGTTCTGATGATGATGCCTGCGAGAATCGAAACTAGTAGACATCAACGGGCAACATATTCGGTTACATATAAGGAATACGGGATTTTACTTGGATAAATAATATAATACCCTTTAATTTTCATAAACTTTATGATGACTTTCTTTAATGTTATAATTTCAATATTTTGTTTAAATTTTTAGAATTTTTTGTTGCAAATTTGTAGTCTTTTTTAGAGGTTTAGGGATTTTACTTACTTTACTCTATCTGTTTTGGATTTTTTTTTTTTTGATCATCTAAGTCTGGACCCCATTTATAAACATTGATTGATTTAAATGTATCATGTTCATTGAAAAGGAGTTTTCTTCTTTGTAAGTGCTATAAATGGAATACATGACATTTCCTGCCAACCGCTTCTTTGTGGCCAAAACTATTACTTACTACAGTAGCTCCATGGCTTCTTTGGTGCTGACTGACAGCTCACGGCTGACAACTGACAGATTTAAAAAGTTACCAGACCAAATTATGTATCCCTACGCTGAACCATATAATCTGCAAAAACATGTGTTTAGCAGCTGTCACTTCTGACAGTCAACATTTAGCTATATACCTAAATGTTGTCTGTCAGAAGTCAGCTGTGAGGTATCAGTTAGCACCAAAGAAGCCACGGGGCTACTGTACATCATAACAGTAATAGTAGCAAACAAAAGGAAGGTGTGGCGTTCTGAGCTCAGTTTTTGAGGGGCGAAGGGGGGCGGGTAATGTCAATACTATAGACCTAGAGTCTAGATACAGGGGGTGGCACTAGTTTTCTTTACATGAGGCCCTGTAAGACTGCACAAGTCGCTCACACAAGAGGCCATTCATCATCACTAGTGACACTGGTTTATTTAGAGTTTGTATGAGATCTAAGAACGAACAAACTAAAATACGATGGAAAATAATCTGGAATAAACTAAAGTTATAAGAATACAAATTCAAATCTTGTTATTTAACTAAATAAGTTGGGAAAAGGGAGCTAGGCATAATGATAAATATATATATATATATATTAATTTTAAAGCCATTTACAGGAAATAAACACATTTTTCTAAAATCAACTTAAAACAAAATAAAGATAAACATGTTTAGGAATATTCGAATAGGACTAACAACAAACTTCAAACAAAAAATGATCAAGTTTTTAAATAATAAAGGTGAGCTCCTAATAACAAAAATATTTGAGGCTTTAAAAATGAATTAAGGAAAAACCTTAAACAAAATACAAAATGAGCCAAGAACAAATTATTAATTGCGAAGTGTGTGTGTGTGTGTGTGTGAGGGATGTTGCGGAGAAGGGATGGAGTTGGCATAAGGATGCCAAACCTCACTCCTACTGTAAATAAGTCATGTGTTGTCCTACCAAAACCAAATGTGCGTATTTTTTTTAGGGGAACCATCTGGAACAAATGAATAACAAATGATTGCAATAATAAAAACATTGTGCAAGAACGAATGAGGAACAATCCGGAACAAACGAAGAACAATCGATTGCGATCATAAAAACTTGAATTTTAAAAAGTTGGGGGGCTATCGGGAAGTTAGCCCCTCATGTGTAAACAAAGCGCCACAAGTTCACGACCCATTTGTGCAAGAACGAATGTGGAACAAACGAAACTTTTTGCGGAACAATCCGGAACAAACGATTGCGATCATAAAAACTAGAATTTTTAAAAGTGTGTGTGTGTGTGTGGGGGGGGGGAGGGGGCAACTTCACGGACGTCCTATAGTCTACTACTCTTGTTTGTATTGCATTTGTCAAGTGATAGCTGATGTTACTGAAGTGGTAACTAAATATTTCAACAAATCCTTGCGATTGTAAAATAAGTGAATGCTTGCTATTAAGTAGCCCGTCAATTTTTGAGGTTGGCTTGGAATTGCGATTAAGTGTGGGATTAATGCCATTCCAGATTTATTTTGAATTACCTTTATTAGAGGTGAGGAATACATTTTTGTTGTAATCTCGTAGGCCCATACAAAAGCAAATATTGACGAGTATTAGTTATCACATAAAACAATGATCTTGAAGTTTAATTTATTTCTTGCATATGAAGTTGTCAAGTTGTGGTGTTAAATGCAAGAAAAGCTTACGGACATATAATAGTGTTTATTAAAATTGGTGTATTTTCAAGTTTATTAAACACTCCATAACATATGACAAACGCTTCTAGAACCAACGCACAGATGGCAGCGCCCACACTCACAAATCGTTCCGGGGCATTCTCATAGGTAGCAGCAGTATCGTCATTCAAATAAGTTAGTCAAAATTGTATGCTTTAGAATGATAACTTTATAGTCTTGCCAATTGACAAATGATAAGAATAATTATCTCAAAACACGCCTACATCTGGTCCTTTGAAGTTTGTTGGAGTTAGCTTTTTCATTGTTAGGTTTGCATCTTACGAATGATCACAATTAGGTATTTGGAAATTATTATTATTATTATTATTATTATTAGCACCGTGTCGTACTACCCGTTCGGGTTATACGAACTTACGCTAATGTGTAATGGTAGGGTGATTGTGAGATGACATGGAGGACCTACAGTTTAACGTGGAATCCGAACCACGGTGGAGGCCTGGCATTCCCCACATTCACAAGATGTCTTGTCAGAGGTGAAGGAAGGGTTTGGTAATCAGATAAATATATGCCGGGACCGAGGATTGAACCCCGGCCACCAGCATAGAAGTCAGACACCTGACCCCTGGACCGCCAGGTCACCCAAGATATTATTAGGTATTTGAAAATTACATTACATTACAAAAAAAAAAGTTAATGGATTAATAAATCAAAACTTTTTAAATAGCTAAAAAATTGTAAATCTCGAAATTACAATTATTGCTAGAACACCAATAGAAATGGAAAAATACTGCTTAACAATTCAATTGCCTATGTTTTGAGATAATTTTATTAACAGTAATATTTATATAAAATATAATGTATTTTTAGTATATAATAAAATAAAATATGAGATTTTTTTAAAGTTACAGTTTATATTTAAATATCATTTTAATTTTTATTTGAAATTGCTACTAAACATATATTTACATTTAGTGATCAACCACAATGTAATTAAATATACTCACACTTTTTAATATAAGGTACAATATTGCTACTTATAACTAAGAAAATGTGTGATTTCTGGGTGTTGTTTTAATTAGTTTTAACGACTCATTTTTCTATCTACATATTTTAACTATCAATGTAGGAAGGAGAAAACTATAATTTATTCAAAATGTTCCCTCATTTGCGTAGTGTGTGATATCATTTATCAAAATAATGTTTTTTTTACACCCGACCAGTATTCTTCTCAGATCAGAATTTGATTCTGATGCCTTTGAGCCGTAGTGAGCACTAGGCAGCCCCATCGACAATCGCCATAGAGGGTTAAATACTCACATAAGTGGCAAATTTGAGTTTTCTAACTATAAGTTAAAAAATTTACTGACGGCAGTTGCTGGTTAAAACTTTATATTTCTTACATATTATTGGAGGGATTCAGATTTCTGAATGATTCATTGGTGCAACCTTATTATCCAATAATCCCCTCCACTACCTTTCCCAACACCTCTTTTCAGCTCTACCTTGGCCGACCCCGTGATGTAGTGGTCAGTGTACCGGGCTACAACCAGAAAGGGTTAGATTCCCAGTTGGTCACTTAGGTAGTTTTCCTGTAAGAGAAAGAGCTTGGTAAATTAAGCTTAGTTTAAGTTATGTCTTACCCTGGCTCCAAAACTTCATAATCACTATCATCACATAATCTCATTGCTGGTACGACGTGTAGACAACCTCCTAGGGCGTACCCTGGGCAACGTTCTGTGCCATCAGAGCAGATAATTATCTACACATAAGGCGACCAAGCCGGGCTCTCAAAGTCCCGCCAGTTCATATGTGCCATACGATAAAAAAAATCTTCTCCATTCAGACAACAGGATTGTCAAATTTCTCATTAAATCGTCATACATTTTCAATTAAAACAATTGTAATTATTCACGTCTGAGGCAGTTGTAGGCGAGTATTCAAAGTGTACACCTTTTGATGAAGTTTGTTTAAACAGTCTGTTTTGTTTTAAATGTATGATTGAGCAACCCAATCTCTCAATCTTTACATGTGGGGGTGAATTTCAGTTTTCTTTTATCACAACTGTGGATACATTGAAAAGTATATTGCTCAACTCTGCCTTAAATTGAATAGCCACCGATTTTTATATTTTTCTCCTACTAAATACTTAATTCTATTTTATTTTAAATTGCAGTTACACTTATTTTTATAGTACAAATAAAAATTAAATAAATTGAATGTATTTAACAAATATAACAAAATACTCATAATTCATACTTATAATATTGATAATACATGTTATTAATTTCAAATGTCAAAGTAAATACACTTCTGCGATCTGGTTACAAAATTAACTCTATTTTCAGTTATTTTTATTTGAGCTTATATAAATATATAAATTTAAATAATTTCGTTTAATGTATTGTATAAGCTTGATGAATATCTTACTTTTAAAATTATTTCCAAATTTTAGACATTTCTTGTAATCTTATCACATCAGTTTGTACTGTATCATTTAAGGTACGGATGTTGGGGACGCGAGAAAAGGTGTTTTGGCAGTTTTTATAGTAAAATATTTTATTAACCAAAATAAATAGAATGTTGCTTGAGTACAATAGAAAGTATAGTTTACTTCACATAGTGATATATGTATTTAACATCAGTTGGTGAGCATAGCGGCATTCAATGACAAAGTTTTAAATGAAGAGAAATGTTGTCATTGAATCTTGGACACCTTTGAAAGATATTCAAGAAATTATGATATCACCATTTGATAAACATTAATCTATATTTGTACTGAAGAAATGTTAGATATATGTTGATAAAAAATGTTTCGACATAAAAATTGCAAAATCAATTACCTTTTCTCACGTTACCTACATCCTCACCTTGACAAAGAAATAGTTCCCCCCACCACCCCAAAATAATGGTGGATTACATACTTAAAAAATAATTTACAAAAAATGTAATGCATAATGTATAAACAAGTGTATGGACAATTAATAATAATAATATGAATTATTTGAAAAATTTTGCAAAAAATATGTTAAGTCAATTCACAGGTACGTTGACCAACGGTAATTTACCACCGCCCTCTCAATCATTGTTTTAATTAATTCCCGACTCCCCCAAAGCACGGTATCATTTTGCTACCCCTATCCCTCTCAATCGCTGTTAAAATTAATTCCAGACTGTTACAGTACACGAGAGCGTCTTCCACAAGTACAGAAAATGCATACACATAAACGGGATGCTTATCAAGGCCTGCTGATGTCAGGTAGATCTGGGTACGAATCCTGGTCAGGTCTACTGACATCCCTACTACATAACCTGCACAGACGCGGCGATAAAAACAGCTTTATCTAGGGAAGTAAAACTATATGTTCTTACATATTTCAGTTGGATGTAATGTACCCTGGAGGTACACAGACCACAGTTTTTGGAACAACGGGTATGACAGGTATAAAAAGCTACTAGATTTACTTTCACGTATTCATACGTCAAGTTACATGATCTGCAGTTGTTCACAATCTTCGTTGGGAATCGAACCAGAGTTTGCAGGGTGGTAAATAAAAGCATCGCGTGCCGTCCGCCAGCTGAAAAAATTTCCTCGGTGTTGAGAAGCCTTTGAGCCGGAACAGTCTAGTTTACAGGCGTTGAGCAATATTATTGTCTGTTGCTGGGTTTAGAACACTTGCCTAGATTTAAACAGTGTAGGCTTGATATGTTAGTACTCAAGTGGTCATGAGCGTGGAGATGGAAATCCCAAGCACCGACTCAAAGACCAAACAAAACAATCTATATAAATACTATCTATCCACTTCGGTTGCAAAATGGACTTACCAATGGAAGGGTTCGGGTTCAATTAGTGTGGTTTTAAACTCTCCTTCCACGCAAATGTGGATGTAACTACCCTAACACGTTAGAATAAATAGTATAACCTTGAATGGGTAATAAGATGCTGCGCTAAAAACCATGTTAATTGTTTTGGAATTATCTAATATTACATACTGCACACATTTAAAGTGTTATGTGCCAACAATAACTCTTTGAACGTATTTAGAAGGTTTTTTTGAAAATAATAAAGACCTAACTACATGTTAATGTAGGCTTACATCACATATTTACTCATAAGAGGGGGATATGGGTTTATATAGCTAAGTAAATTGTTCCCACCTCCTTTGTTTCAAACAAGAGCTTATGAACACACTACAGGGTCTGCAGATATAGCCAGGCCAAGTGAAGCCAACATTTGAAGTTACTCTTCTGTTTTATAAGATAGCTTATATAAATGTAAACAATTGATTAGTTTCCAAACGAATCATATTCCACTTGTTTAAATATTTATTTCAATAGCATAAACCTGCTTATAATAAACATAAAAATACCTTAATAAACACTAGTTACAGAAATATATCTAACATAATTTCTTGACTATATTATCCCTATAGTGGCAGCATGAAAAATTGCAATAGAAGAACTTGTCTACGTTTCTTTGGACGTCTTTGAATATAGTATGTTTTAGTTTTGATCCCTACAAATAAACATTTCGAGAAAATCTGGTAACCAAACATTAGTACAGCTGCTGGCAATGAAAAGTTTCGGAGAAAGATGAGACATTCTTAGTATATACTTCACAATATTAGTTTAAAAAAATCAAATAATATATAACACATTTTGTACTTAGACATCCAAGGTTGAACCAAACTAAGTCTATAGCCTGTCGAGGACAAAAGATAAATCACACCTGTGTATGTAAACCGTTGTTTACTCTATATATTGGCGACATCATTGCATGTTACTTTCCTTTCCGTGAACGTCACAACCATCTTCCATAACAAGTGACTTCCTCGTTCATCATAGGGTCCCTGGTTTGATTCCAGGCAAAGCTGAGGATTTGCCCAAACTGGGAGTCTCGAGCTCGACTCCTGCATGACAGGTGGAGGACTGGATGCTGTGCATGTCCGAAGCTACGACAGGCCTAGCAAACCGGTAGTGGTAAATATTCGTTCATTTCCGATCGCAATTTGTCCTAAAAGTATACAGTACGAGAGTTCGAATCCCACAAAGTACGGTGACCAACAATACTTAACATATTGTTATTATTAGCACCACGTCTTACTACCCGTTCGGATTACACGCACATACGCTAATTTTAGAGGAAATCGAGGACCTACGCGGATCCAAACAACTATGGAGGCCCTGCATTAGATAAAATATTGTTTATGTGCAGTTTATTATCGTTATTAGATGTGGTGCTAAAAACAAAACAAAAAATCATGTTATTTGTTTCTGAATTATCTAAGCTTACATATTGCTAAAGTGTCCTGTGCCCACGTGCTTAGACGGTAAAGCCCTATCTACAAATTGATGCAGGCTTACATCAATAAACGCTACAAACATGAGTGGGATATGGGTTGTTCCCACTACATAGTTAAGCTCTTTTAACATATCCGGAACCAATATTTGAAGACACTTCTCTGTTTTATAGACGAATTCGTAAATTGAAGCTGAACCCGGGACCTTCTACTTAGTCTACCAACGCTCAAGCTAACACAAAGAAACAAACTACATTATAAAACAAGAAACTCTGCCCATTTTATCACAAAGCATTTGAAATTAGAAAACAATTTTTAAGAAATGAATTGTATAGAATAAGGGCCATGCCGTTTTCCTACCGCTACCCGCTGTAGTCTTTCACAAAGCGATGTTTCCACAACCTACAGATAAAAAATAACAAGTGACTTCCCCGTGTGGAATTCCACAAACGACAAAATAGGTGTTATCCGCGTTGAGCATAGAATCAAGGGTCCCCAGGTTCAAAGGCCTCGGGTTTGCCCAAACTGAGAGTCTAGGGTTCGATTCCAAGCACGGCGGGTGGAGGACTGGATGTCCTAGTCTGTTGGTTATTGGGGCAGTTTTACAGGGTATAATATTACCTTTACCGGGATTCCCTTATACAGTACGTGAGATTGATGCCTACAAAGTACAGTGACCAGCGGTAATTAATTAACATAGCTTGATGTATATTAGGTGGAAAGGTTTTAAAATAATCGTTACTAACACGGTATGTCTCTGACGAGGAAAATAAACATACATATAGACGTAATATTTACGACAACGAAGTAATATTGTTGACCATTAAAATAATGTTTGTATTTTCGGTAGCTTTAAATCGGTGTCTACTATTCAAGAGAACGTTTAACACAACAGGCAAAACACCCCAATTGTCATAGAAATGACCTTTTGATGTCCACACTGATAACATTTTACTATCAACCACGTATTCATAAGTCAAGTCAAGTCAAGCTACCACTATTGGACACAAAGGGCTCTTCTTATGAACATTGATGTGTAGATATAACGTGGTTACGTGTAACTTTTGCTAGCATTTGTCAACAAAAAAATAGATCTAATCAGGGACGCGCAAGCATATAAAACAATAGCCCTTTAATATTAACAACTACAAACATACACACATATATTTGAACGACGATATATTATGACAGGTGCTTTAAGGCGTGGCTTGGAGTTAAACCAGTTGGCCCACCCCTGCATGTTTCGTCAGAGTACTCACCCGACTGAGATTTGAAGCTCGATCTTTCAGCCACGACTCACGTTGAAGACTCATCATTATTAGCACCGCGTCATACTACCCATTCAGTTTATATGCACTTACACTCATGTGTAATGGTAGGGTGATTGTGAGATGATTTTTTTTAGTTTTTATTCCCTCTTATAGAGAGAAAATAGTCCTAATGTAATCATGAACATTTTCAACCTCGAGATTATGATGAAGCTTTACGTTTTTTTTCCCCTGAATTAAAAAAGTGGATTTTACAATTCTGCTTGTCTATTACCATATATACTAAATTGTTTGAATGATTTTGTTCAAAATTTAATGCCTATACTTTGGGAGTTTGTATTGATATTTACATTAATACTTATATTAACGCTAGTTCATTTTAGAGTGAATTTTGAAAATTACAAATATATTCAAGAAGGCTCTACCAATTTGAATTAAATTTTATATCTAGCTAGTGTGAGATCTGACAAATAACAATGCACACTTAAGTAAACATTAATTTTAGTTCAGTTTAATGAATAATATTTCTGTAAAGTCAAAAGATTTTAGAATATGGCTCTAGTTTTTTGGTTAAATGCTTAAATCTGGGGATTTTTCAACATGACAAATAGAAATGTATACATGTTTTTTAGGTAAAAATTCACAAAAGTGTAATTTAACAAAGACCAATTTTTTATTTTATAAAATTTGAAATATTTGAAAATGGATTTAACAATTTGGCTCAAAGTGGGCATCTGGCAAGTTATTTAAAATTAAAATAACTTCACAATTATTGTTTTTTCTCAAACAATTTATTTAATAGTAGTGTTGATTACTGATATTTGAAAAATTGTAATTTAAAAAAGAAAAGAAATGAATCACAGTGTTTTACTGCCTGTTCTGCTTATACCTATCTATGGTTATTACTCTAATGAGGTGGAGAGAAGGAAGAAAACGTTTTAGAGGTAATACACTTGCACTTTCATGGAAGGAGAGTGGAAAACCATTGAGGAAAAAATACCTTCAGTAGACACGACTGGTATTCGAAAACCGATCTCCCCATCTCCAGCAGGCAAATCTAACAGGAAATTGACGCCTTGGACAATTCTTCCACTGAAGTGGGTTTAAAAAAACAGATTGAACAATTTTGGCACTTGAGGACCATTTTACACGATTTAATAATCCATGTTGATTTTTATAAAATATATTAATTTAGGTTAGCTTACATAAGATACATTTTAGAAAATTATAAATCTTTCAAAAAATGTCTTAATATGTTATTTAAATAAGTGTCTTTAATAGTTTATCATGATAAATAAGAAAATATAATTAATTTTAAGAAATATAAATAATTTGAGGATAGTTTACAAAAAAATATTTTTTGAATATTTGAATTACTAAAAAAATTGTTTGGTCAATGTTTGATTTTATTGTGAAAACGGTTTTTATTGTACTTAAAAAATGACTGTTTTCCGAGGAAAACTTAAGTGGAGTTTACAAAAAACTATTTCTTTCTAAATTGGAGAGGCTTACACTTAATTTTGCCACGAAACATTTTTTAACTTTCAATTTATTTTTCTTGAAAAAATATTATTATTATTATTAGCACCGCGTCTTACTACCCGTTCGGGTTATACGCACTTACGCTAATGTGTAATGGTAGGGTGAATGTGAGATGAAATGAAGGACCTACAGTTTAACGTGGAATCCGAACCCCGGTGGAGACCTGGCATTCCTCACATTCACAAGAGGTCTTGTCAGATGTAAAGGAAGGGGAAAAAATATTAATGTACAAAATGGTGATAAATATGTAGAAAACTATGGCATATTTACATTCTTAATTTGAGGCTGTGGGGGCTGGAGGGGGGGTCCAACAACTCAATTTTTTTTGTATGTTAAATATTATTTTCTCGCTAATCTATTAGGGTGAAAATCGTCATTGTTGGGTGAAAACGGTGCAAAACAGGACTTGTAAGATGGCATAAATATCCATCATTTTTATAGTTCCCACTACTCTTAACTTGGACCTTCTTAAACAAACAGTCGTATTGTATCTGGAGTTAGGGTGAAAAACGTAATAATTGGGTACAAAATATGTGAAGAATGGTGGTGTGTTTATATTTTAATTTTGAGAAGGTAAGGGGGGGGGGGGCAACTTAAGTGATATTAACTAATTGAACCTTCTCCGATATCAATATCCGACAGATCTTTAAAGTAGTAACCTAGCATTCTAAATATTTCGACTGCTGTGATATTCTCGGTTAGTGCTCGCCTTTATACAAACGGTAAGAGACTGTCCTCTCCTCTCATGTCGGCCGTGTGGGATGCCCTCTAGCTGATGATGCTGTTGATATGGTTGTTTATCCTGTATGGTCTTCCAAATTTACACGTCGTCACCCGAGAATGCAACTGTTCTATGTCCAATTTTTCACTTTTGTGTAAAAGAGCATTGAAGTTTGACCTTGGGTATAAAACCAATGTTACTAGACGACAACTCGAGTTTGTATCTTCTTTAATAATTATTTAATAGTCTCAATTTCACCACAGGTGGATCATATGCATTGTAAATAAACGTAAACACCAAATATCTCAAATTTAACAATTTTGGCGATAGAACACTTGCATTCTCGGGTGACGACGTGTGGTCACACCTAACTTGACACCCAACAAGTTAACAACAATGTTTTATTATTTAATTCTTCCAATTCCGCATCACTTAACGCTCCAAAACGACAAGGGGAAAAATTCCAAAGTCTCCATTTAGGTATGCGATATCTATTCTCTCAAATCTCGTCCGTATCTCTTTTAATATACATCGTATTTTTTTTTATCAACGACAAGCTCATAAAGTTTGAATGTTGGTACAAAGTCGGGCGTGTTGATTAATTGGTTTTATTTCTCCATGTCTACAGCAAGACCGTATACACGTTGTAGTAAATGTTTTATGTATACTCCTGCATACTACCCCCTCCACACGGAGACGAGTTTGTGTTTGTTTAACCCTTTTGCAACACCGAGGAAATTTTTTCAGCTGGCGGACGGCACGCGATGCTTTGATTTACCACCCTGCAAACTCTGGTTCGATTCCCAACGAAGATTGTGAACAACTGCAGATCATGTGACTTGACGTATGAATACGTGAAAGTAAATCTAGTAGCTTTTTATTCCTGTCATACCCGTTGTTCCAAATACTGTGGTCTGTGTACCTCCAGGGTACATGACTTCCAACTGAAATATGTAAAAGAATTTAGTTTTACTTCCCTCGATAAAGTTTTTTTATCGCCACGTCTGTGCAGGTTATGTGGTAGGGATGTCAGTAGACCTGACCAGGATTCAAACCCAGATCTACCAGACATCAGCAGGCCTTGAAAAGCATCCCGTTTATGTGCACGCATTTTCCGTACTTGTGGAAGACGCTCTCGTGTACTGTAACAGTCTGGAATTAATTATAACAGCGATTAAAAGGGTGGGGTAAACACGTCTTAAATTAACGAATTAATTAACTTAATTAAAAATACATTCACATTTGGAACAAACACTAACTATTACGAGGTATTGATAAATTCATTGCGCTGTCTAACCTTGAAACAAACCGGACAGAAAAATATATTACGAAATATTCTCAAGATGTCCGAAACTGGGTAAAAAAAACATATTACGTAACTAGTGCGAGGTATTATTTAATTTAGGAAATAAAATACGCCTCAAAGGTTTTACTTGGAGGGGGAGAGATAAAAATAGTGGAACCAAGTACCCGATACACTACTAAGGTATCTTATTATTCAAAATCTTGACTCTTCTTTTACAATCATTAGTTAGAAAATGAGAGATACTTTTTACTTAATACTATATTAACATTGAGGAATGCCAGGTCTCCACCGTGGTTCGGATTCCACGTTAAACTGTAGGTCCTCCATTTCATCTCACAATCACCCTACCATTATCACCCTACCATTACACATTAGCGTAAGTGCGTATAACCCGAACGGGTAGTAAGACGCGGTGCTAATAATAATAATAATATATTAACATTGATAATCTGAATATTTAATATTAAATAAATTAACAAAATATAATAATACTGAAAATGACAAGGAACTGTAAGGAAATTATCTTTTAATTACTCTTACCAACACATTCTTGCATAATTAAAAAATTAAATAAATGGTTGCCATTAAATACATAGAAAAAAAAATAGCTTGACATATTATCAAAAGAATGTTTAGATTGTTTCTTTACTATTTGACCCATCATAAATAAATATATATAACAAAATAAAGGAAATATTTTCCAGGAAATAAACAAATGGTTGAAAATTCATATTTAAATAATTAATGCTGTTGCGATTTTTAAGCATCTCAAAATTTGTTTCAAACTAAAAGAGGCCAACTTTAGGAACATTGTAATTACTAGGAAAGTTGGTATAGCTTAAACTTATTGTAACAACTAATACTAATATACCTAAGAAAACAAAACTCTTATGCAAATATATTAATTTCAAATACACTTTTTAACTCAAGAAACCGTTTAAAAATATACCACTTTAAGACAAAAGAAAGAAAACAATTTTGAACAAAAATTTAAGTTATTTTAGAGGCCACCTTGTAAAAAAGATTATATTTCACAATAATATATTATTTTTGTGTACCTTCTCCATTAATTTGCTTCAAATGGCTCGTCACTGTTCAACATATAGCCTTACTCTCATTTTACAGTCACTTTATAATAAAGTAACGTTTAAATTCTGGATTCAACAACTAAAGGAAAATAAATTTATATATAAGAGTTGAAACATTAAAATTGTAAGTCTAACTACAGTTAAAACCAGATGGCTTGAGGTAGTCATAAAGAAATATTTAAATATACAAACTTGGAGAGGGACTAAGAAAGGAAGGAAAAGTGGAAAATAGTATTGGATGGTAGATTGGGGAGGAGGGGTGGAAGGTAGATTGGGGAGGAAGGGTGGTGGAAGGTAGATTGGGGAAAAGGGGTGGAAGGTAGAGTGAACAGGATAGGGAAAAGGTAGAATAGGGAGGAGAAGTAAAATGTAGTGTGTGGAGAAGGGGAGAAAGGTAGTGTCTAGAGAAGGGGAGAAAGGTAGTATGAAGAGGAGGGGAGAACGGTAGAGTGAAGAGTAGGGGTGGAAGATAGAGTGGGGAGGTTGGGGAAAAGGTAGAGTGGGGAGGAGTGGTAAAAGGTGGAGTGGGGAGAGGTAAAAGGTTGAGTGGGGTGAAAGGGGAGAAAGGTAGTGTGTGGAGAAGGGGAGAAAGGTAGTGTGTGGAGAAGGGGAGAAAGGTAGTGTGGGGAGGAGGGGAGAAAGGTAGTGTGGGAAGGAGGAGAGAAAGGTAGTGTGTGGAGGAGGAGAGAAAGGTAGTGTGTGAAGGAGGCGAGAAAGGTAGTGTGTGAAGGAGGCGAGAAAGGTAGTGTGTGGAGGAGGGCAGAAAAATAGATAGGGGAGGAGGAAAGAAAGGTATATTAAGGAGGAGGAAAGAAAGGTATAGTGGGGAAGAGTGGAGAAAGGTAGAGTGGGGAAGAATGGAGAAAGGTAGAGTGGGGAAGAATGGAGAAAGGTAGAGTGGGGAAGAATGGAGAAAGGTAGAGTGGGGAGGAGTAGAGAAAGTTAGAATGAGGAGGAGTGGAGAAAAGTAGAATGGGGAGGAGGGGAGAAAAGTAGAAGTGTAAGTGGGGAGAGAGGTAGAGTGGGGAGGATGAGAGAAAGGTAAAGTGGGATAGGGGGAAACGGACGAAAGGTAGAGTAGAGAGGAGGGGATAAATGCAGAGTATCGAGGAGGGGAGAGAGGTAAAGTGGGGAGCATGAAAGAAATGGTTAAATGGTGAAAAGGGGAAGAAGGTTAAATGGTTTAGAGGGGAGGAATATGAAATGGTTAAGAGGGAAATAAAGTAATATGATAAAAAAGGGAAAAAATGAAATATTATAGAGGAGAGGAAAATTAAATGTAGTTAAGGTGAACAAAGAATAATTAAATAAGGTGATTTGTAGTTAAAGAAGGCAGGTCTGCCCTCAATGTCTTATTCCAGGGCCAGTTATCATGAAACGTCACCATATTTCAAGGTGTGTCAAGTCTTGAACTTGTTCTTAGTACGACAGATCGAGACATCCAAAGACCAATAAATCGTCCAGGATGTATAAGGATATAGAATCAGGTCCTCGACGCGATACGCCTCTTGGCCGAGGGCCTCGCCACCTTTCTCCTCTTCCTACCACGGTTGCAGGGGTTCTGCAGCATGACCAAGGCGTGAAGTCGGATCGTAGACCTCGAGCACGCGCCGATGATGTTAGGGTCCACCCGGAGACAGTGCCCCTGTTCCCAGAGCAATTCCACAGGATCATGTAAGGACCGGATCTTCCCCATCCATCCGTGTGGCTTCCCGTCCACCCCAACCACCTCCAGCGCACCCATAAAGCTCCCCACAAGTTCAGGCGGATTCATCGGGACCACCTGCATCATAGGAAAATATAGTCGCTTACATTATAAAAAATGTTCTCATAAAGGAAGTCAAATACATTTTTGGCTTCCTGTGCTATTGCTTTGTCAGCTAAGCTACTGGAGAAAAATAGAGAAGTGGTGCGTATTTCTAAGGAGACAGGCTTTTGAAATCTTTTTGGAGTTAAATGGGTATAATTTATAATCATTACCATTCTTTGAATCCTAATTCATTTGGTTTATAAAACTCTTACCCATCGATAAGGTTTGTATGATCAATATTTCACGAATGGTAATCACATATTAAATTATGAAAGGAAATTAGCAGCACCAGTGTCATTGGTCCAGACCAACTGGTTTTCAAAAACACTGGATTGCTATTAATGAGGGATATCTAAGTTTGAATGTCAATAATATACAAAAATTCAAAGTGAAATATCAATGAAATGATAGGAAATAAAATACACTTACAAACAACTTGTGGAATATAAATAAATTAGATAAACGTCCCACTGTCGTGATATATGAAAAACAAATTTAAAACTAGCCACTTGGGTGGCCGAATGAGCCATGATGACACTAACAATCAAACTGAACTACCGATAATATTAAGATGGAGGTTTAAATCCCATTCAAGTGCACTAAGTAGGGTTTTTCCTAAATAATTTCCCCAAACCCGCCACGAAAATTTGGGCCCAATTCTTTAAGCCACACCCTCCAAATCCTTAAATCATTAGCTTTGCTAGAATTCACCCCTATAGCTGAATTGATAATAGGACGTGAGTTAGATGAACTAACAATACATTATACCCACTACCCTGTTAGATAAACTATCAACTGACATATCCACTACCTTGTTAGATTAGATAAACTAACAAGCTGACATACTCACACACCTGTAAGAGGAACTATCAAGCTTACATACCCATCATCCAGCTAGAGTACCTAACAATACAACTTACCCACCATCCTGTTATATTATCCAACAAAACAACATACCCTCTACCCTGCTAGATGATCTAACAAGACAACATACCCACTACCTTGCTAGATTATCTAACAAGACAACATACCCACTACCTTGCTAGATGATCTAACAAGACAACATACCCACCACCTTGCTAGATGATCTAACAAGACAACATACCCACCACCTTGCTAGATGATCTAACAAGACAACATA